>JAFIRS010003440.1:0-135117 GCA_018342105.1 Gonioctena quinquepunctata
ATTACAACAATTACATGTATAGAGTGGTGCAGGTGGTGAGTCATCGCCATTGTTCAATTTAACTCGTTTCACTGAAGGACCTCCCTGGCAAGTTTCCCGTTGATGTCGACGAAGATTATCACTACGGGTGAAAGCTCTACCACAATCACACGAATACATTTCAACAACTTGTTTTCAATAGCTCACTGGAGGAGACACTGATTCGAAATACTCTTCTCCTGGAATATTTCAGTGAAATACCCCCACCATACAACAAGTCCGATGCGATGCGCAATCTGTATGGATTTTGAGGAGATTCTCTTGATATTCAACGCACTCATCAATACTCGCAGTTCACTCTTAGCTCTCTCACAGGACAAACGCCCTCCTCGCTTGGAGAGTACAAGGATTCATGAAGGTCATGACTACACAGAATATGTATGCCTACACCACAACTTTAGTCAAGGTCAAACAAACATCGAGATCAAATCTTAGGTTGCCGAAACAATCCCAACATCAAAACTCAAGGTCAAATCTCAAAGTCAAAACTTAATGTTATGAATCTCAGGTCAAACTCAAGGTCAAAACTGAAGTCGAATCTCAAAGTCGACGAAACCCCATGTCAAAACTCAATGACAAATCTCAAAGTCAAATCTCAAGGTCAAACACACACACACTGCACACCTGCAACCATTCAAGGTCACACGTGACGTCATAGTGGTGGGGGGAGAGCCAGAACCGGCTTAAATCTCCTACTGATATCGAATCGAGCGTGGGATTCCCCGATCGGACTCGTGTCTATTGCATCATCATTCACGATTGTATGATGGAATATCATCCCCTCTCCGAAACGATGAGAAGCCTAACATAGATCGCTACGGCGCGGCGGTGGCGTTCATTCATCATCCAGCCATCATGCGTATCGCATTCGTTGACATTCAAGCCTTCCAAGTCAATGGCATCTTCTATCCAAAGGAGGTGTCCATAATCGTCGGCAGTCAGCGACATAGCTTTTTGTTCAAGACACCTGTGCCGTATACCAACCTGAATGCCCAAGACCGCCGCACCGTAAGATATTTGGAAAAATCGATGCATGGCATTCCATACGACACCGGCTATATAGCTTATGAAGAAATTGACGATATCCTACTGAGACACCTATTCTACCAGGCTGATCGGATTTATGTGAGAGGGAACCAAAAATACGATTTCCTCAAAGAAAAATTTGTTGGAAATGGGATTGTCGTACCAAGTGGATATCTACGATGTGGCCTTCTATGATTCAAGCCATTGGTCGACAGACAAATTCGAGCCTACCCTGGACCACTATCCCTACCACAACACCGGGAAGTTCATGTATGCCCAGAGGAATACCCAATATCTTCACCAATGGCTGTGTACATATATCTTACCGAATTAAGTTTATTTTAGAATTGTTTTTTTAGGAATTAAATATGTATGAGTGTATTTCAGTGTTTCTGTCCATCTCTCCTTTCTTCCTTTGTCTCTTTCAGGTGGGGTTGAGTTCCCAATTGAAATAAATAAAATTGAAAAAAATAAAGTTGAGAAAAAAAGTTGAGAAAAAAGTTGAGAAAAAAAGTTGAGAAAAAAAGTTGAAAATACTTGAGAAAAAAAATTGAAAAAAATTATTGAGAAAAAAAAGTTGAAAAAAGCAAGTTTGAAATGAAAAACAAAGAGGGCTCACGTCACGTACACCGTTTGAGAAATAAAAGTCAGGTTAGACTTATACGTGGCTCACGTCACGTACACCGTTTGAGAAATAAAAGTCAGGTTAGACTCTCTATTCATTTATTTTGATATTACATGACGATTCCAAGCTTTTTTTTACAGTTTTGAATAGGAATTTCGCCAAAGAAAAAAACATTATGGTTATAACAACACATGAGTACAAAATCTTATATATTTCATGTTCCAAGGGTGGTAGTATTGGTGGTGGTGGCGGCGTTGGTGACGTCATCGCTACTGCTGCCGTTGGAAGCCTTCTCCATGGCATCACTGTACTTGTAGAATCATTCATTCCAAACTTGAGTTGATATTTTCGATGTTGTTGATGTCACCGCCTTCGAGGTGGGTGGCAGGTCTGTGGTGAAGAATAACCTTCGAAGTCCTGCTGTTCGATTCATTGGAATCCAAGACTGATTGCCATCTTTGAAAGAAACCGCTACTCCTCGTACATCATCATCATACGGTATGGCTACGTATAAAATGGTGTTCAGAATCAAAGTCACTAGTACCATTTGAATCATATTTCGATGTTGATGGTTGTGTCGTGCAGAGACTCAACTTTTTCAATTTTCTTGTGACGTTTCGTTTCTCTTCATAAAACTGCAACTCTTCGTTCAGAGCTCTGACTTTTCGATGAAACTGTTCCAATTTCCGTGTATACTCCTCTGTCATCGACAACATAACCTCAACTAACGTCATTTCAACAAAAAACTCCAATATATACTTGTTTTGTTCTCCTCCTCCTCTAAACACTCTTTCGATCCACCCTGTATATTTGGTAACGTTTTAAAATATTATTCAAGTCGTATTTGACCTTGGTAGGAATTGCGTTCATATGCAAGTTATCCCACACCGCTTCCATGTCGCCGAAGTGCCTTAGCAGCTTAGATACAAATACAAATAGTAATCATTTGACTCTGAAGTCAAGTTATCCCACGGTTCGAGCGTGCAGCTGCATACTCTCTTATCTTGTTAATGTAAACAAACTCTTTCAAAGGATGCCGCCGATATCTTATCTCAGTTAATGTAAACAAAGGATGCCGCCGATATCCGGTCGCTTAAATAAACACCTAATAAGAGGAAAGTGCTGACCTAGATAATATTCCTGCAAAGACTTGTCGGTTGAGTCATGGCCGCATCATCACTGCTGGCTCCTCCCACTTTCCAAAATGGCCGCCGCCATTCACTGATCACGTGTCATTCAGTCTTCCGTCCGACCAATGCCGTTGACGAATGCAGCTATTGGTTGACACCCCCATTTCAATATGGCTGCTGCTCGGCTATTGGATAGCGGCCGGCGGCTATCACCACTCCCACGACCTATCACAGCTCTCCCCACCCCCACTCTCAATCACACACTTCCATGCACAACACGGCTGCCATCATTGCAACCAATCACAGACCACTCACCCCCACCCCTCTCATTAAACCGCCATTTTTTCACAAACCCCTCCCACAACGAACCGCCCATGACCGCTCACGAACATGGCGACGATCTCAACCAGTGGCGGCCCCCAAAACCATGCAGGGGTTCGAGGCCACCGGACTCTCCTCTTTAGGGTTACTCCCGCCGTGAGTTCGTATCGGCATAGTTTATCTACTATTACAGCATCAACAAAATACCTCACGACATAAATCAATCCGAAATAACAAATAATGCATAACTTGATTTATCGTGGAAGTCACGAGACTGGGATATTTTACACTTGTGCGACTAACTTATTTCCATAGCCGAATCGTATTTTCAATGCAATATTTACAATGCACGAAATAAAATCGAATAGGCGTTTCGCCAAACTGAAAAACTCAAGCTGCTATCAAATACAGTGGGGAAATTATATACAACAGGGTAATTGGTTATGAAAGTGTCTTCATGACCCAATTACCGAAGGTTTCTACACAATGTTTCACTTACGGTTACCTCACTACTCAAACAAAGCTTTTGCATCTATTTTCATGCTTCACTTGAAAACATTTTCTTTGACGGTCGCGACTTGCAGAACGATTTCAATCATTTGTTAGGAAGAATTGAAAAAACTTTTTCTTGGAACGGAAGCCAAACGGGCTTGCTCTCGGACTGGGGGTGAAGAGCTTGTACTCCAAACGGAAGTGAAGAGAGCGATCCTTATTAAATATCGGCTTTTATATCCACCGGATTCAAGAAAAATTACGGACAAAAAACGTATAAAGAAAGCCCCTCTTTTTGCCTGATTCATATAAGAACTGGACTTCAAAAAGCAGCTTATCTTTTTATCCTCTTATGAAAAAGCACACTACGGTTCTACTCATAGAATTACCTTTTCCTGCTCTCATAGTAAAAACAGTCAGAAAAGTATTCGTCTTTTTGTGCACTGAAAAAAGGCATTAGAACTTTCTTTTGCTCGGTTTTGTGATCGATCCAGTAGCTTTGTATATTTACACTCATTTTCTAAACGGGGCGTTATTTTGTTGCCAATCCATAATTAATGTTGAACCCCCAAATAGGCAGGGACGTACGAAAGTTACTTTGAACTTTTGGTTAGCCGTTCTTAGTAAAAATGCTTCTTTACACTTGTGAAAACCTTATAACAATCCCAATAAATCACTAATAAATCAATGAAATCTTGATTATTATACCCAACACGAGCCATATTGCTCTTCTTCAGATGGTAAATCTGACAGTAAACAACTTCAATTTATTTGTCGGTAGATATGCTTATCGTACTAGGAAAATCATCGTGGTTTTTTCAATTCACTGAGAAATATTGCTATTCAATATTCAATTTAGAGTGTTTCCCTTTCCAACATGAATACCCCACAATATGTTATCTTGAACAATGGAAGATAGTGACTAAAGTTTATCTTTCAGACGCAGATGTTTCCACATCTGATTTTATGAACATCCTGTTCATATTTTCAAGCAAATCAATTCAGCTTGTTAACATGGACATTGCCGGATTTAGGGGGGCCTATGGGACTAGTAGCCCCCGGCGGTAAAATATTAAGAGGCGGCAAAGGGACAAGAAAAAGCAAGCAGCAATCTTCAAGAAAACGCGCAAATCGCGACCGCGGCGACGGCCGCAACAAAAGGACACTGTTTTGTGAAAATTATATTCACTGTGATCTCGAGCAGCAGCGGTGCCTTGGACGCATCTATACAGGCGGCTGCCGTACATACTTTTCTTTGAAGAAGAAAAATAGCCGCAAGCCGCATTCATTATTGGCGCTTTTGCACAAATATAAAAGATACTTTTTGCAACGTAGAAGTAAGCTCTGAGAATGTTTCTATGCCTAATGATTAGTAATGCCAGTGGGAAAGGTCATTCTCAACTTTAAAAAGAGTGAAACATTACCTTAGGAATTCGATGGTTGAGGATACTTTCAATAGCCTAGCGATTTTGAATATCAACAGTGACTTGTTATTAGAGCAGAATTTTGATGATGCAATTGATGAGTTTGCAAAAAAAACAGGAAAGTATTTGTATAAAAAACTTTATATTTGGGTTTAAGTTTGTGAAGTAAATAAAATGTGTTTCCTTATGTATTATAATTTTATATTATAGTCATGTTTTGAAAAATCAAAACAATAAATGGGTACTCTGAAACTGACAATCAATACTAATAAATTGGCGGCGGCATCGTGAGAATTAGCCCCTGGCGTAAGTGAGTATAAATCCGGCAGTGTATGGAGAATCAAGTGATATTATGGAATATCTCTGAAATTATGGGTATTAGGTATAGGAAAGTTAATTGAAACCAGAGCTCATTTCCATAAAAGAATTGAATCATTAGAACGAAAAATGAAGTTTTCATTTGAAAAAAATTGAGAATTTCGATGTTTCTTATACAATTTCTGGATCTAGTTTTTGCGCACTCTGTGAAATATTGCGGACGTGGTTATGGTGAGTGATCCGTTCAACCTTCAATATTCATGATTCAGTTACTGCATATCACTAAAAATTGTTATTCACATGATAATGGCGAATGTTCGATAGGCTGCATTTGTTACAATTTCTAGAAAAATTAAAAATCGGTTCATTTTTGGTTTGGAGTATGAAACATGCATTTGAATCAAAGTAATGGGAGGAATCCAAAAAGTTTATTAAATACAGGCTGTCAAATCGTCATTCCCGGAGAAACCGGAAGTGTCACAATAACGAAAATATTTCAGTTTAATTATAAATGTTTCCTTTACCACCTCCACAAATTTGTAGAATTATGCCACCTTTAGTTTTCTATATATAGATTTCGTTAACTGGTGAAGATATACACTGTATATAGGTAATGGGTAGGTTCAACTTACAAAAGATCAAGAAAAGTTCTAATGAGGTAGATTTCTATAGTTCGGTATCCTGATTAATATTCACCTTGACTAACCGCTGCTCACGTCGCCATATTTGCAGAAATGGTACCGAAAGTTAGTGTTTCGAAAATATCTTCTCTCCAGCGCCACCTATCAAAGAGCGAGTGTGCTTCAGACCACACGACTGAAGTAAAACTTCTTTATATATGTATAATATATACATATACATATATTAATTTTCCAATAACCTATAATTTCATCATTTTAGTTTGGTAAATTTGGTAAATTATTATTAGAGTCATGAATGATTATAAAAATGAAATAAAAATTAATTTACCTAACTCCAATAAATTGTCTCGGTTTTTGTACATGATCTATAGCGGGATTTTCATCATCAACTTCCATTTGATTATTGTCATGTTCAATCACGATGTCACCAAGATTTGTAATGGTGAACCTCTAAAATTAATAAGTATTTAATTATTTACGTATTAGTTAAATTTTATGTTATCCTATTTTAAAAATTTGCTGGAGTAAATTGTAGAAACGCGAGGCCGAAATACGGAAGAGTAACAGGGAGAAAGGGAGAGAGAGACAAGAAAAGGACAGAGAATCAAACGCGCCCCAACGTCGAGAGTAGAATGCCGCGTATTAGTAGAGGGAGAAAATAGACAAAGAAAAAGAAACGCTGCATATGACGCTACGACGCCAGCAACTAGTATGAGATACGCACTCACCTGTGTCGAGACCGTTCGCCTCGCCCCCTGATCACACTTTACGTAACGCTCTTGTCACGCATTCACCAGCTAACTCCCCAAGTCAAGCGTGCGTCGAGACCGTTCGCATCGCCCGATCACACTTTCCGTAACGCTCTCGTCACGCATTCACCAGCTTACTCCCCAAGTCAAGCGTGCGTCGAGACTGTTCGCCTCGCCCGATCACACTTTTCGTAACGCTCTCGTCACGCATTCACCAGCTTACTCTCCAAGTCAAGCGTGCGTAAGTAAAGAAGTTTTACTTGAAAAATTATGAAATCATGACATTTTGTGTACCTTTTGTGTGAATTATTTTCCAATCAAATGAATAGTTCACGAGTTACAGCGGTGTCAAGCTCAACAAATTTTTACAATTCGCAGAATCGCTACATTCTTCTGTAAATACCGATTATTCAATACGTAGTACCGTTTTCCACCCATTTCAGCACCACCATGAGGTAAAGTGTAGAGTCAGAGGCGCGTTTTTTTTTTCATGTGGTATTCCCAGTAGGCCCAATCCACGATTCATTTTCGATATCAAATGTATTTCCTCCTCTCCCAAGTTTTTATCTTCGTTGTCTGCTTCGACCTCGTGTGCCAATAATTTTGCAATTGTCAGGTCTTCATTTTCGTCGTTGTCGTCTCCTTCTCTGCGATGTGACACACACGTCTCCATGGCAGCATGTGCAGGTAACAGAACACTTCAAGCCTATTTTTCAACACCCACAGGCTTCACCGCGCCCCTTCTTGCACTTGCAGGGAATTAATTTCAGGCAGAGCTGCCCCAAAGCACTGTGCTCAGGGCTCGCGAAAGCACCCTAAGTGCTTTTGTGCTCGCAAGCACTGTGCTCCCGGGCACTTTCGTGAACCTTCGAGCATTTTACGAAAAGGCTTAGTGCTCACTTAGTAATCCCGAAAAGTGCACCGGAGCACTGAAGTACTAAGCCTTCCCTTACCTATGAATCCGCAAATGTTTTCGAAACAAGAAAATGCGGCACCCCAGAGAACAAATGAACTCGTCCGTGTCCTTATATTATGCATATCCGAAAGATTACAGTCTTGATAAGCATTTTTTTCAATGTTTTGAGTTGTGGAGTGAGTTCAGTGCTCAACAATTTTTGTCTGGATGCAGAAACTTAATGAATAGACTTTCCAGACCTGATGACATTCTATTATGAAATTTTTAGAACAGTTATAATTAAAAAATTAATATTCGTAGGACTATCTGTGACTTGGCGGGCCTTCTGACCAGACCAGTCGATAAAGTGACAGCAATTTCAATTATGTTTAACTATGATTTTGGCGGAGCTCTATGTGCTGAACTCTCTGCAGGCGCATACGGGGCGCCGGAAAACTGTTCCTCGAGGTTCCATACGATTTTTTACGAACATGGAATTTGTTTCGAAATATTATATTTTATTTGAGCTGCTGTGTTAGTGTGTACGATTGATATGTGGAAGTTTTTGGTATCGGAGATCATTATATTCCTAAAACAATTCAGGAATTTAAGATGGCGGCTCCGATATGGCTGACGTGTATTCTATCATTGATGGTCCGAATCTATTCAAAATTTGGGTTGGGTTTTTGGGGTCACAGATTATGATTTTAATATCAAAATTCAAGATGGAGGATCTCATGGCGGACGTGATTTTTTATTTATTATCCGATTTCAATGAAAATTTGTATATAGGGGTTTTTTGAAATAGCATTGGGCGTCATGTGGCACATCGTTGAAAAGATAGTTCAATTTTCTTTCCAATCATCTAATTGTTTTTAGCATTTCGTTGATTTGTTTTTTCACAATGTGAATTTGTGTCAAGCATTCGTGCGGATCTGAATAATAATAATAATAAGACGTTTATTCCGAAGGTGAAGTACATTACACTGCAAGAGTGCTATATAAATGCATTACACTGCAGGAGTGATATATAATTGAAAAAAATTAAAATAAACGTAGTTAGGTCACGAAAGCATAGCTTGTGTGTGACAGTAGTACTAAGGTACTTGTAATGTTGATAAAAAGATTGATAAAGAGATTATTAGAGACATATGTATATAGAACAATAATAATTTACAAAAAGTTATATAAGTATAAAAATAAAAAACAATTAAAACATATAATGTGACATAAAATCTAGAAGTTATATACTAAAGTATGTATATCAGTGCGGGGCTTAGATAGGATATATTTTTTCAGATCTCTTGAATCTATTTGTATTCTGCTTGTTTTTTAGTTTGTCTGGTAGTTGGTTATAAAGTTTTTGGCTGATATATCTGTGGCTTTTTTGACCGATTGCTCTATTCATAAAAAGATCTTGTATTTATTTTCCTTTTTCTAGTATTATATTTGGGTTAATTTTTTTGTTGTGTTTTGTGGATCTTTATGTTGCTGAGATGAAAAAAGAGTTGTACTGGGTCGAATATTTCCGTTTGTTGGTGGAGTTCATCTGAAGGGTAAGTTCGTTTTTTATTGTATATTATTTTCAGTAGACGTTTTTGGGTTATTGATACTTTATTCATTGTTGTCTTATTTGTTGATCCCCATGCTAATACACCATATGTAATATGTGATTGAACGAGGGAAAAGTATAAAGTTCTTAAAGATTTTTCATCGAGTATGTCTTTTAGTATTTTGAAGCGGTATATCAGGAATTGCATTTTTTTGATTAGGTAGTTTATATGGATATCCCATTCCAAGTTGGAGTCTACAAAAATTCCTAGGTATTTTATATGAGAGACTGGTTTAATTTCAAATGCATTATCAATATTCAGGTTTTCCGACGGAGGGGAGTTTCTTATATTTGTGTAGATAGGTAGGTAATAAGTTTTATTGAAATTTATTGTTAAGAGTTCATGTGTGAACCAGTTTTCAATGCTCAGAAGATCTTGTTCCACCTTTGTTTTCAGGGCAGCCCAAGAGTTGTGCTCGTAAAAGACAGCGGTGTCGTCGGCATATGTAAAGATTTTTCCAGAAGTTGGTATTAGAAACAAGTCATTCAGTTACCCTTATCTCGATAACTTTTGAACTTTTGGTTACATATTAGAAGTACGTGGACCATATTTTTCGGATGCATCAAATAACGATGCAGCGATTTTGAACCATGCTGTAGAACATGATTTAAATGGAATAAGGAACTGGTTTAAATACGCCGACATCGTGATAATCGATAAAGACTATAGAAATTCTATAGACACATTTGAAAATCTTGTTATTCAATATTATATGACAAGTTTCCTTCTACCGCACCAAAATCAATCCACTGCTCTTGAGGCTAACCAAAACAGAATAATTACGACTACTAGATGGGTGGTAGAGTCTAGAAATGGTCACTTCAAGACGATTTCTAATTTTTTTCCGGAAAAATATCCACGTCGCATGCAGCTCATTTAAAATAATGTTATCTTATTGCTGGTGCTTTAATAAACAAGTATCATCCCTTGATAGAAATAAGTGGAAACATGAAATAGCTAATGAAATGCTGGACAAATTGCAACACACAATTCTAACCAAAAAAATTTTGTCTCAATTACGTGGAATAGGCCTATTGGGGAAACCACTATGAAGAAAACGCGCCGAAACCTCGACCTCTGTGGTGGTGTGGAAATGAGTTTAACGGTTTAGTTAATTTTTGCAATATACCTTTGTACCTTTGGTATAATTCTTGCCCGCGTGGATGATCCCAAATCAACATAGTTCTCTGCTAAAAATAGTGCATTTATTCAGTTATTAGCGAGGTAATAGCTATTATAAGTTTTATAATTATATAACTCGCTCTAGACGTATATTGTGAAGTACCTGGCTATACGAAATAGGTACCCAGTATTTGAAAAATACCTACATATGAAAATGGATTATTATCTTCTTATTATCATCTTTGTTGCCACGTGTGTAAAAACTTGTCGATTACTTAGGTATTGGTAGGTAATTATAATTGAATCACTTTGTATACTTAAAATTCTTACGGTTATGCATACCTGATGTAATGTTATAAAGTTACTCAAAAGTCAATAAAAAACTTCTCGTTTTAGTAATTTCAAAGCCTAATTATTTTTGGTATGGTTGGCTGTATGGCTCACCCTGTATCAAAAGTAAACGAAACGGAATTGTAGAATTACTGAGTGTTTGTAAAAACTCATTGTGATTTATTCGTGAATAACCCTGTAACAGTAAATATTTTCAGCTGAACCTTTCCATGTACATCTAACCAACACTTATATCAAACTCATAAGCGGAACATGAAATCAATCCAGCTTTTTTTGGAGAAAAAACTGATGGAATCAGTAATTCTTCACTTTAACGCCCTGTATTTCGAAAACTGGTCATAGTATCGGATGTAGAATTCATACCTCTCAAGATGTTATAAAAATCATTATATAGTGAGAAAAAAGTTACATTTGGGAAAGGTTTTTTTTTAAAAAATTTAAAAAACCCGAATATTTTGGAAATTATAGAAACACATATGTTTGTGGTATTACCTTTCCCAAAAATCAATCAATAAATACAGGGTTTTGAATGAATCCTAAAAAAAAAATTTGTCTAGTGGTTCTCTCTATGAAACACCCTGTATAAGAAATGTGTACTGTGCAATATTTTCTCGTCGAAATACTATATCGAGGAGAACCTTTCAAAAATATGCTTCCCTGACGTCACAGTAGAGGAAGTGAGATTTTGCAAAAAACTACCGTCATACATTTGTGAATCACCCTGCAAATATTAATATTTTTGATTGTACGTATTTACTAATGTATCACTTAAACATGTAGTTAACGTGTGTATGCAACAGAAATCCAATCTATCTCGTAAGTTAATCAAAAAACAAATTCTGGAAAACTGGGCAATTTTCAACTTCAACACCCCGTATCTAGGAAACTAGTCATAGGATTGAGTTGCGCCAATCGACACTTTTGGTTACTAGGTCGAGTACAACAACATACCAAAGTTTCAGAAAATTTTACCGGTCGCCACTTTACATATAAAAAGTGCAGGGTCCTTTCAGGTTCATTTCAGTTATTTTACAATTGATTGCTCCTTACTACTACTATGATTATTATTATCACAGACAATCAAACAGACAGACCAAAAAGCGTGTTGTATTGTCATCCGGTTCTGAGCTATGTCTAAAGTTTCAAGTATCTAGCTCATCGGAAAGTTAGTTTAAAATCGATTGCTCCTTAATATTATTATTATCACAATCGATTGCTCCTCAATATTATTATTATCACTTACAAACGTACAGACAAGAAAGCAAGTTTATATTGCATTGTCATCCAGTTCTTAGCTATGTCTGAAGTTTCGAGTCTCTAGTTCATCGGGATGTTAGTGGGTTCAAAATCGATTGCTCCTCACTATTATTATTATTACAGACAACAAACAAACAGCGAACATACAGACAAGAAAGCTAGTTAATATTGTATTGTCATCCAGTTCTGAGCTATGTTTGAAGTTTCAACTTTCTAGCTCATCGGCAAAATAGTTTTAAATCGATTGCTTCTTAATATTATTAATATATTATTATTACAGAAAAACGGTTTGTTTTTACTATAATATCGTTAATATATTGAGAGAATATTTGGAACGCAGTTGAGTTACTGCACATTTACTTTTTGATCATTCTGCTATGGAGAGTTTGTGTGATCCTCACATCACTTTTTGTGCTCCGTAAGAAAACGAACAAACAGACTAGTTACTATTATTATTACAGAAAACAAACAAACAGCAAACAGACAGACAAAAAACGACTTAATATTGTATTGTCATACAGTTCCGAGCTATTTCCGAAGTGTCAAGTCCCTAGCTCATCGGGAAGTTAATTTAAATTCGATTGCAAGATTTGTACCGGACAAACAGACACGAAAGCGAGCTAATATCAACGTGTTGAAAAATAATATGCTTCACA
This sequence comes from Gonioctena quinquepunctata, assembly GCA_018342105.1. Taxonomy (NCBI): domain Eukaryota; kingdom Metazoa; phylum Arthropoda; class Insecta; order Coleoptera; family Chrysomelidae; genus Gonioctena; species Gonioctena quinquepunctata. The sequence goes on from JAFIRS010003440.1 coordinate 12,660, forward strand.
AATTGTTAAACCACTGATAATGCTGCTGATGGAAATTTCAAATGGCAGATCATTTTGAATATTCCAAGTTCAAAGACAAGTGCACAAAAAATATCCACTTTTGAATTATGACATAAAAGTAATCAATCCAATTGCGTTTCATTATTTTGTGACCATGTGCTCTATCTAAAACACCAAAAAAAATTACAAAAAATATTTGGAACTCCCGCAGATCAGAAATTCGTCAATTGAAATGTAATTTTTGATACACGCTTCCCAACCCAAACAGAAAAGATTCCGCAGAATGCTATTTCAGTGGACTAGTACTTAAAGTCGTCATGGAAACAGTTTAGCGGATTGAATTTGGTTATTCAGAAAACTACTGATAAATTTCTTGAAAATATCCCAGGAGCCGCAATAAACTAAAGATTGATTGAAATTATTTATTGATAGCACACTATTTCTCCAAAATATTCTTTTGGAATACTTATTTCAGGAACAACAAACGCGTGTTTGATATGCAATCGCTTATTACATTTTTGCACATCCTCTTGGTACCGTATGGATGACAAATGAAAATGTATATCATCATGCAAGAACTCTTTCAACTTACTAGCGAGTTAAGTATTCGGAACTGGAAATTAACTTTTTAAAAAACACAAGTTTTTGAAAATGGAGCAAACATACAGCTTGGTGTCTCTATGTAAACTGATTTATTTTCATCATTCGAATACATTGGAAAGAAGCACACCTGCTTATCTTAAAAGTAACATTCAGCAGTTTATCCATTCTGCGCTACAAATAAACAGATTTAATCAATCTTAAATAGCATTATTGTTCCTATAACTCCTCCATCCCTGGAGAGAAAATCGTGGGGTGAGCACAGGATTTTCGATCAACGACGTTTCTTGAGAGTTCAATGGTTCCTCCGGTGTTTTTTTTTTAATATTTTTTAAAGTACACATAATACAGAGCATATAGTACAGATACAATAATTAATATATAGATCAATACAGTCCAAACACTTATTCTATGGGTATGTACTGGAAAGTCTGAAATAGAGTCAACTTTTTGGTTTTGTATTTCTAAAGCACTTTGAACATTCTTTATATCATCTGAATTAATAGAATCAATTTTCAAAGGTTTTAACTTAATTTGAGGGTCAATATTCGGGTATTTTTTTATTTCTGAATTCGGATTTATCAAGTTGAACTTTAAAATTCTTATTTCTTAGTCGTTCAAATACTTGTTCCAATTTTTCAATGTGTTCTTGAAGTGATGTGCTGAAAATAACAATATCATCTAGATATACCAATCAAATTTCGTTTTGTAGGCCTCTAAGTACATTATCCATGACCCGTTGGAAAGTGAAGGGGGCATTTTTCATTCCAAAAGGCATTCTTTTGAATTCATAATGTCCGTTCTGTAAAGAGAATGCTGTTTTTCGAATATCATCCGGATTCATCTCGATTTGATGAAATCAATTAGCTAAATCAAGTAATATTTGGAAGGGGATATTTATCATTAATTGTCTTTTCATTCAATTTCCGGAAGTCAATTACTACACGCCATTTTTTCTTCCCAGAGGCATCAAGTTTTTTTGGAACAATCCATATGGGACTTGACCATGGAGAATTTGAATTTTGAATTATGCCTTGATTCAACATTTTTTTAATCTGGTCTTTCACTTCATTTTTGTGTATTTCTGGATATCGATATGTTTTAGTATATATAGGGGATTCGTCAATTGAGTTGATTTTGTGTTGAGTTTTATTCGTGAACGTCAATGGAATTTTTTCATAATAAAAAGTATCACGATATTCGAAACATAATTTTTTTATTGCTTGTTTTTCTTCTTTATTACAGTGATTCAATCTGAGATTTTTCATATTAGATTTTTGAACAGAGTCCATGTATTCATCGATCTCTTCATTAGTTTCCATTTCTTCTATGAAATTAATATTTTGAATATTCAGAATTTCTATCTCGTATGGTTTCAAAAATTCAATTTCAACTGGTTTTGAACTAGAATTCCTAATGGTAGTGATTGCAAAATAATTTTTCAATGTTTACTGAGGCTTTTTTCTAAACAATTTAATAAAATTAATTGCATTTTTCTCTTGTTTCGTATTTTTTTCGGTTTCATAAATTATAGGAATTTCAACAAAAGGAGTTGATATCGTTTTTTCATTAACATTTATGGAGGCTTGAAGTTGTCTGAGTAAATCTATACCAATCAATCCATCATATTTTTGACTGAATCTGAAAAGGTAAAATTAATGTTTTCCCTGTACATTAAAATTTTTAAAAATTGGAATTACTATAATTTCATATGATAGCTGATATTATGGGCAGTTTGAATATTGAAGTCTTCTTTCGTAATGAAATTTTTATAAAATGTATAAGCTAATTCTGGATTAATCAAACTACGAGTACTACCTGTATCAATGAGAAAATTGGCTTTTAATTCCGGGAAGATTAGCTATAGAAAAATTGAGATATATTATATGGGATTGTCTTGAGAACTGTCCTGGAGAAAATTTACATTTGTATAATTTTCTGAAAAAGACGGTATTTTTGGTTCTTGTTCTGAGTAAATATTATTTTCATCATTTGGATTTTCAAAATCAGAATAATTTGGTTCATATTGATATCCAACATCTTGTTCTGTATAATAAGAATCTTGTTCATAATAATTTTCAAAATTTAGATTTTTGTATGGATTTTCGAATTCATTTATATTTTGTGTAAATAATTCGGTACTAGTGAAATTTTTCTTTGGTTGTATCCTTGTGTTACTGGATGAAGTATCCATTGGTTCTGGTTTATATGGTTTCTGAACATTTTGAAAATTTCCGTTCTGATTAGGAAACTGTTGTTGATTTCGAACTATTTGATTCATGTTTTGTAGGAAAAATGGATGTCTTTGAGTGGGAAATCTATTATTTGGTTGCCATTGATGTGGTTGTTGCACAAATGGTCTCTGTTGATTTTGTATAATTGGTTTGGGGTAATTATTTTGAGAAAAGTTAAAAGGTCTTATTTGTTGATTTTGGAAATGTGGTCTCAAGTTTCGTTGCAATTTTATTTTTTTTTATTTGGTGGGTTTTGAGTAGATTTGAAAGAATTTTGGAATTGTAGACTGTTACTACTATTTTGGCTGTAAAGAAAATTTTCTTCTCCTATCAAAAGTGACATAGCTTTTTTAAGAGAATCTGGATCTCTTAAACGAATATTGTTCTGAATTTGATTGGGTATTCCTCTAATAAAAGTTTTCAATGCCAAATCGTTATAATTTTTGAGTTGAACTACTTTCTCTTCTGCTGATAAGGGTGAAGAATTTAATTTTGTTATAATCAAACTTCGTGCATCTTGACATCGCATGCCAAAATTATGTGGGGTTTCATTTTTATGGAAACGTAAAATAATTAGATCTTGCACTAAACAGTCAATATTTCTCTGATCACCAAAACTTCAGTATAATGCAGCTTTTATATCATTCCTTTTATTTAATTCAATTCTCGAACCAATAAGAGCTATAGCCCTACCTATTAATTTTCCCCTGATTGCTCGTGATATAAATTGATTAGGAGAATCATAATTTGGATCACTAAATTGAATTATCAAACTTTCACAATTTGTAATGAAAACACTCAAAATTTGGGGATTTCCATCAAAATTTGGAATAGTATCGACTTATAGTTTAAGTAGTTGATAATTTACGGGTTGAGCCATTGTTTCAACTATATCTTCACTAAAAATTGATTCAAACAAACTTGACAAATTTTCTATATAGATTTCTGTCATAAATCAATAATTGATCTATTTTTATTTCTATTTTATGATTATATATTCCTTTGCAGAAATGAAATCTACAATTAACATTCGAAATAGAAAAGGCAAGAAAGTAATGTTTCTCTTACAGTAGTGTGATGATTGCTTTCATATTTTTCTTTCTTCTGTTGGTTCCTCAAGCTACTGCCAATAAGATTTGGGCGATGCTTTCCCTCGTCTCTGGACTTCCTATGATTAGGCTGGCTTCGACGATGTGGTTCTCCACCAATTTTTCGAAACTTCGGCGATGTGGGTCCTCTGCTTCGAATGTGTTGAATTTGGCGATGTAGTCCTCGTCCAACACTGCTTTCCACTTGATTTTTGTCGATCGTTTGACAAATCCACCCAACTGCGCCGTTGAGTATTCGAACGGAAATTAACTTTTTAAAACACAAGTTTTTGAAAACGGAGCAAACATACAGCTTGGTGTCTCTATGTGAAGTGATTTATTTTCATCATTCGAATACATTGGAAAGAAGCACACCTGCTCATCTTAAAAGTAACATTCAGCAGTTTATTCATTCTGCGCTACAAATAAACAGATATAATTAATCTTAAATAGCATTATTGTTCCTATAACTAGCGATTCTAGGGGAGTATTATTATCTTCTGATTATTTTAGGACATTTCTAGAATGGAAACTTTCAATTCAAATCATTCATATACGTTTTGGCCAATAAAAACATTATTATAGATGGAATATTCTACCTAGAAAATTGCCTCGGGAATAATATGAGATATTTTGTTTTCATTGTCTGAAAATGTATGTTTCTAATTTGACGTCTGTCATCAATTCGCATGAAAAGTGAGAAATGAATCAAAACCGGTTCAGTACATTGTATCATTATGCGAGAAAATGTGTTTATGATCGTAACATCGAAAAATAATCTATAGAATACCACACGAGAGTTCGATAAACTAGAAAATAATTCTCCAGATTTCTTCGTCAAACTTGTTGTCATTTGACGATAGCCACTCGAGCCCGTCAGATTCTCGTGTCCATTGCCTGGCAACAAGTTTTCGAAAAGCTGTCGAATTATTTCTCCTGTGATATTACAACTGAAAATAAGATGAAAATTTAAAAATGTATGTTCGTTTATCTCTCCGATCTTCGCAGGCACTTGCACCCAAGACAATAAAAATTTGGTATTTTCATTTGATTCATGAAGGACCTCCCTCAATGGGAAATTGGCTTTGCTCGAATTTTTTATATATTGCAGAACTCGTGATGCTGATCAAATGTCTCCATTGCACCACCGCTCTAAATTCAACAGTTTAGATAACTTTTCCAAAGTTGCCAAAAACCAAATCGAATATGCATCGATTGTTCATAGCCCGATTTGAATACACTATAGAAAATAATGATTCCTGCACATACAGACGATATACAGGGTGAGTCCAAAGATATCAAGTTTTTCAGTGATTTCCAAAAAACTGAGGGGTGGAATTTTATTCATTTTCAGATATTTTGTAGTATACCAATATCAATTGCGATTGATGATATTAGCATTTCCTGAATTGAAGTCACATATATCTATTATGTACTTCTCATGAAACTGCACCAGTCCTGCTTATTGATATATCCAAATGCCTGAAATTACGGAAAAGTCGGTTACAAACACGATCGTTGACGGTGAAAGTTCACTCTGCAGATACATAAAATATACAGGGTGGATAAAAAACTAGTGTTCTTTACTGATAATTTCCTCGAAGTAGTTGTGATTGATATTGATATTATTGAAGCATTTTCAGAAACACATTCTGTTCGACACACATCTGCCGAAAGATTTTAAACACTATTATTAGTAAATAAAACTTTATATACTACGATTAGTAGAACAACTTGAATTATGGTAGAATAATCTCGAGGCATACAAATAATTAAAACGGAAACATTTATTTACAACAAAATAGGAAACGAAATATGCTCATATTGCATTACATATGGAATGTATAGATTGCTAATGAAGATCGACAGGAAATCCAAAATTATTCAAGTTTCAGTGTTCAGATGACATCCTGTTGGAAACTTTGGGCTAACCGCCGGACAACAGGTAATTGATCTTGATTGATGATGTATTATATTACCTACTTCAATATCAAAACTATGGAATTCTTTGAACGGAAAAACAATATATAACAGGGTACCAATGAACTGAAAGGAATGATGACATGAACAACGTACAGAAAAGGATGATAGAGTCAGAACACCTGATTAACTTGTCCCTCTCTATGTTCAGCATCCTCTATATGGATGAGAAGGGCATTTGATGGATACCTCACATACTGTTAATGACGTGCGTAGCCAAGGAACCGTATAACACTGGCCACCTGGGCACAACATCCAAGGGTCGTGGCTCCAGTTTTACGGGTGCAATGTTACCTAAATATAACATCGTCAACACCATTGATTTGTTCAATATCCTCTACATGTGCTTCGAATGCTATGAATAATTGATATTCGATGGCATTATGGAATCTTGAATGAACTCATTCGTAAAAATCCACGCTCCTTCGTATTTGCATCTATTTGAAATTCATTTTCATCATGATGATATACAGTATCTTGTATATACGATGCTACCAATTCTACCAGGTATATGCCAACAGTTATATCTCGTACCAATTGTAAATCTAATCTTGGGAATTCATTGAAATAATCCTGTCTGAGTAATGTCCACAGACCACGTCTCATATTTAGATTTCCTGCTTCAACTCTCGCTTGAACTACGTTGACTCTATTAGACTTTTTCAACATGATATTGACTTATTCTAGGTTGGCATATCTCATTTGAATAAGCGGATGGTACTCATTTATTATCTCACCTGCTATTTGTAGGAAACACTCTATATTTTTAATATGATGCGTATCATTTCTTGTTTTATTGGCAAACATTATTATATACATTTTTACAGTTTGTTCTTAATGTATATGATGTTAAGGAACGTTGTGATATTTCGGAGTATACAATTTGGACCTAGGATTGTTTCCAAAGGTCCCTGTATCTTGTTATCATTTCTCTGTGGAGTGAAGAGTGGACATTCTACCAGGATATGTTTGATTGATAACTTTTCGTTACACATTTCGCACATGGGTTCATTTTTGTTATTTAGGAGGTGAGCCGAGTGTGTTCGAGACGTAAACGGGTAAGAAGCACTTGGTCGCTACGATATTTTGGTAGATATTGCCACGGTTTCACTGAGGGTTTGACTTCACGAAGTTTGGATATTGATTGTCGCCATCGATTTTGCCACGCACTTTCTAAACTATTTTTTATCGTGTAACGAAAGTCGCTTGCCACCACTTGCGTTATAATTATGGCTTCTTTTGCTCTTCTATCCGCTTCTTCGTTTCCTTATATCCCAATGTGTGATGGGATCCAGATGAATTTTATGAGTTTCTCCTTCTGTTCTGCTAGGTGGAGCTGGTTTTTTGTTTCAACTGTGAACGGGTGGGAAGGGTAGATTTGTTGCAGAGTCTCCAATGAACTCAGCGAGTCGGTCAGGATCAAAAATTTCTGCTCATCAGATGAGTTGATTAAGATGGTCGCACGATAAATAGCATATAGTTCACCAGTAAAAACAGTACTGGATGTGGATAATCTGAATTGATGGCATATTCTAGGACCCACTACTGCTACACCAGTTCCTTCAGATGTTTTAGAGGCATCGGTGTACAGCAAAGTATAATCCTCATGATTCTCTAGTATGGCTTCGAGGTTGTTTTTGATAACAGCTGGATTTGTTGATTGTTCAGAGACATACTGGTTTGGGTAAGGTCCATGGGGGAAAGGAGGTAAGAAGTGTGGAAAAACATTCTGGAAGGGTGATATTCAGTTTTCGGGTGAAAATGTTGATCCTCTCATAAAACGGTTTTGGGGATCTGGGTTTATTGTCGTATAAGTTACTGAATTTGGTCGTGAGGGTATTTTCATAAGTGGGATGTTTTGGTTGGGCATTTAGTTTTGCAGCATATACTATACTCAGATGAGTTCTTCTGTCTTCCAAGGAAGGTTCGCTGGCTTCACAGTATAGACTTTCCACTGGTGTAGTTCGATATGCTCCAAGTGCTATGCGAAGAGCCGAGTTTTGTATCGTGTCGAGTCTTTTCAGTAAAGATTTAGTAGCTGAGGCGTATGCGGTTGAACCATAGTCCAACTTTGATCGAATAAGTGTCCTGTACAACATGAGTAGTGTTTGGCGGTCCGAACCCCATTCTCTGTTTGCTAGGGTTGGTTCTAAGTAAGTTGGGTCTCTGATAGCACGGAGAGATCAGGTTTTCTATGTGGGCATTCCAGTTTAGTTTTTGGTTCTCGTTGTTCAGCTTGAGGGGAGGTGTGTTGTTGATGTTTTTCTTAAAGAATAAAATGCAACCTGTTTTAGTGGCAGAGAAAGTGAAACCGGATTTATGTGACCATTGTTTCAGGTCTAAGAGGGTGCTTTGTGTCATAACCAACAAGTTGTCCATGTTTTTAGTTCTACAAGTTATAACTTGATCATCGGCATAGATGCGTCCTTTCAGGGGAAGCTTGAGTTTGTCCAGTATATCGTTGATTGCAATGATGAAGAGGGTAGAACTTATAACTGAGCCCTGTGGTTTTCCATTATCAAGGGTCTGTTCGTTAGATAATACGCTATTTGTTTCAACATTGAAAGTTCTGTTCTTTAGAAAATTTTTGTTGGAAGGCTTGAGGCTTGAGGCTATGTCAAATGCTCGTTTTATATCGAAAAATATGGCCAAGCAGTTTTGTTTTAAGACAAATGCTTCGTGGATGTCACTTTCTAAGTCTAGGATATTATCTATCGTTGATCTCTGCTGTCTGAATCCGCTTCGTTCTGGTATGATCAAGTTGTGCTTTTCTAAAATCCATAATCATCTGTTTTTGACGATCTTTTCCAGTAACTTGCACATCGCGCAGGTCAGGAATATAGGTCTGTAAGACTCAGGATCCAATTTGGACTTTTTAGGTTTTAGTATAGGTATTATTATAGATTGTGACCATATTGTTGGGAAATTGTGTCCTGTCCATATCGCATTGAAGAGTTTGAGAAGATGTTCGTGAGCGCTTGGAGGCAGATTTTTCAAGAATATTGCCAAAATGTTGTCTGGACCTGGGCTTGTGTCGCGGAGAGAAAGCAGTGCTTCTTCGTATTCGGTTTTGGTGAGGGGTGAATTCAGCATATTATGTTTTTCTTTATCGCCAATTTTTTTACCTTCTGGTGCTCCAATCATCTGGCTAGTTGATGGAGCGTATCTGTCATCTAAACGGGATCTGTCCCTGTAGGTCCTGGCTAATTCTTCCGCGATTTCAAAATCATCGGAGGACATGTTATCAGGCGTTCGGAGTAGGTTCATTTTACTGCAGGTGTTCATCCCTGAGATTTTTTGAACATTTTTCCAGACCTCAGTCATAGGTGTTGAGCTATTTATAGTTGAGACAAATTTTTTCCATGATTGACGTTTGGAATTGTTCACAATAAGTCGAGATTTAGCTCTGATCCCCATGAATTCCAGTCGGTTTTCTGGGGTTCGGTTCCTCTTGTATTTATTGAGAGCCCTTTTACTTGCTTTAATTGACTGTTCGCACTCTTTGTTCCACCATGATACTGGCTTGTGGTGTTCTATGTTTTGCGTTTTTTTTATTGATAGTTCGGCTTCTTTTATGATTACCCTCAAGAAATCATCAAGAGATTCATCGATGTTCGTGGTGGATTCACAAAACCTAATTTTTGAATCTACTATTTGGGAGAATGTATCCCAATCTGCAGTTTTTGTATTCCATTTTGGAGAATGGGCGTAATTATTAGGAGTTGCTTCACTATTGGTGACTACTAAGGGATAGTGATTGTTGTAGCATTAGACATTTATTATTAGAATAAAGAATTTTGTTCGGAGGATTTGGCAACCTCGCTTTTCAGCAGTTTTACCTGCGAATAATAGAAAAAGGGTATTGAGAGTCGGTCGGTCGAGAGATGAGATTTTTATTCATATATCGCTAATTATAGTTTGTTCCGGTGACATTCATTAGACAGTATTGTCAATCTTAATTATTTATACGGTGTGTGGTGTTTTCCTTTTTCCTCCTTTTCCTTCCCAAAGCCGTTTCCAACATCATACGAAATCGAACGGACGAACTCCAGATTAAGAAACGGTAAGAATTTTATCATATTTCTCACAGAACATTATCGGAATGTTCTAGAAATAAAACAAAACATTTTTGGTCCCTTCGAGCTCGGATTGTTTCAAATCTCAAAGTGTTTGTAGTTTGTTCTATTCGGTTTCATGGAATTTTGGAATTTTCGGATAAGTTCGATATCAATTCAAGTTTGATTCAGAAGGCATTCCATTCGGAAAATATAAATTAAAGTAGTGGTTGTTCATTTCATGGCAAATAATATTTCGGGAGTTTTTATCTTCGCAGGCGGGTTTCTATGTTTTTTCGGAGTAACAGTTTTTTGCCATTCCTCATATTCACGGTTAAACTGATGCGGTGTTGCCAAATGTACTGAAAAGTAAGAATAATTTTCGAAATATTTCATTTGTTTGAACACCCAGGAATTGTTTCTCAGACCAAAAAAAGAATATTGTAAGGGTTGGTTTTGATCTTTAGAATGGGAGGTACTGTAGCGCAACGACAATTGAAAATGCTCACGGCAAAAAAAGAGTCATTATTTTCAATTTTGCAAAATCTCCTGGATCTATCCAAGTCAATGAGAAATCAAACGGAAAAATCTAGGTTTTCAGCCTTATATAAGTCGACGGATTCGACGAAAGCGGATTTGATTAAGGTTATTGACCAAATCATGGAGGTTAGTTTTGAAGTTGATGAGGAGTTCACACCAAATTATGCAATTATTCCAACAATTGATGAAATGTGTGGTTACATTCATATTGCGGCTGCAAAATTAGAAAGAGAAGAACAACAAGCGAATGCTTCGCCAGCGACTTTAACTTCTCGGGGAAATTCAGGCTCTCTGGGAAACACCGGTTTTGCGCGAAATCTCCCTTCACTTCCAAAAATTGAACTTCCCGAATTTTCGGGTGATATCCGAGAGTGGGAAACATTTTATTCAATTTTTAAAAGTTTAATTCACGATAATACGTTACTGACGGATGTTGACAAGGTCAATTATTTAGTAGGTCGGTTGAAGGGTTCTGCCTTGGGGGTTTGCACAGGAGTGGCTCCTACCGGGGGCAATTATAATATCATTTGGAAGGCTCTGGTTGACAAATATCAAGATGCACGTTCACTAGCGACTAGTTACTTGGATCAGATTTTGGGATTCAAGCATATACAGGGGGAATCGGCCAAAAACCTCGAATTATTTTTGGAAAAATTCGATTGTGCGGTACAAGCCTTGAAAAACCTTAAATTGCAAGATTTGGCAGATTTCATTTTGATGCATCAGGCTCTTGCAAAACTTGATTCAGAAACGGTGAAATCTTTCGAAATGTCCGTTCGTGGTAAGGGGATACCAACTTATGAGGATGTGATAAAGTTCGTCAAAGAGCAAGCTAAAATACTTAATCTGAACAGAAACGCTGTCATTGGTAGAGGGAATTATTATGATACGAGATCGCGTTCAACAAAATCATTCTATGTCACTCAGGAGAATAAGTCGGAGAATAGAGAAAAGACAAACACATGTATCTATTGTCATAAGGGTTGGCATTTTTTGAGTAGATGTGAAAGATTCAAGCGGTTGACTCCGTCTAAACGTTATACATTAGTTCGGGAAAATAATTGGTGTTACAATTGCTTGTCGCCAAAGCATGGTGTGAGAGACTGTCCTTCTGATCGGGTTTGTTCAGAATGCACCAAAAAACATCATTATTTATTACATTTAGGGAGACCCTTAACCGGGGTACAGCATGAACAAGTTCACAGGACTATACCAAGTGAGGGTAGTTCTACTAGTGAAGTTGTCAATACGAATACCAGTACATCGGAAACTACAAATAATAATTTTCATGCTACGGCAATGAAAAATCGTAATAATACAGTATTATTATCAACAGTGGTAGTGAACGTTCTGAACGGTTCAGGTCAAGGTCAAAAGGCTAGATTTTTATTGGATAGTGGCAGTCAGGTTCATCTCATCACTCATAAATGCTCCAAAAAATTGGGGCTGAAAATATCTCGATGTTTTTCTTCGGTTCAAGGAATTGGTTCAAATTCAAATTCGGTAAAGGGTATCACAGATCTCATAGTAGCATCTCGATATGATTCATCGAAGAAATATTTTATGCAAGCATTTTTAGTTGATAAAATTTCTGATAAACTTCCTAGATTAAAAATTGATCGGAGTTTTTTGAGCAGTTTTGGGAATGTTCAATTAGCTGATGATAAATTTGATGAACCAACTGAAATTGACGGTATTATCGGGCGGAGCTCTTTGCAACGGTGATGGGGAACAATAGTTATGCTTCTTAACGGGATCACCAGTGGCGGTACAGACGGTTTTCGGGTATGTTATAATGGGAAAAGTTCCGATATTGAGCTCGGTTTCAGATTCGAATGTATTTTTTAATTTAGAAGAAGAATCATCTCTGAATGAACTTATGAGAAAATTTTGGGAAATTGAGCAAGTTCCAAAAAATACTTCACCAAATACGGAAGAATTAGAATGTGAGAAAATGTATACTAGTACTTTTAATAGAGATTCAGTAGGGAGATTTACGGTTGCTCTTCCTTTTAAGAATTCTCCAAATACTTTGGGTGATTCTAAAGAGTGTGCAATGACACGATTGTTTTCCTTAGAAAGGAAATTAACAAAATTCTCGGAATTGCGTTCAGGTTACAATGATATTATGAGAGAATCCATTGAACAGGGTCATATGCACTGGGTAAGGGATGAATATTTGGAAGCAGCGGATACGGCGTACTACATTCCTCACCATGCCATTTTTAAACCCGATAGTTCCAGCACTCCAATTAGAATAGTATTGGATGCTAGTGCATCCTCTGATAGTGATATTTCTTTGAATGATATTCTATACGGGGGCCCAAAATTGCAGACGGATATTTTTTCTTTGTTGTTGAATTTCAGACTTTTTAGAGTAGCGGTTACTGCAGACATTCGTAGAATGTACCACCAGATCAAAATAGTGGACTATCATTGGCGATTTCAGAGGCTACTTTGGCGTTTCAGTCCTGATGAACCCGTTCAAGTGTACGAGTTCAATCGGTTGGCATTTGGAGTCAAGACAAGTCCTTATCTGGCGCTACGTACAGTCAAACAGTTGATAAAAGAGGAAGGTTATAAATATCCATTTGCAGCAGAAGTGGTATCGACGGACATATACATGGATGATTTGGTATGTAGCGTACCCTCGGAAGAGGAAGCTCATCGGTTATATTTAGAATCGGTAGCAATGTTTGCAGAAGGAAAGTTTGATTTGACAAAGTGGTCTTCGAGTTCTTTGCATTTGTTGGAGAAAATCCCATTTGACAGGAGGTTGTCACAACCTGTGCTTTTCAAGACAGAAACAAAAATTTTAGGAATGATCTGGAATCCAGAAATAGATAGCTTTAGGTTTCGGTTTCCAGTTCCGGGGTCTAGCTGTACTAAGCGTATAATCTTATCTACGGTGGCGCGATGTTATGATCCTGTAGGATTGGTGGCACCGTTCATTTTGTATTTGAAACTCTTAATAAAGGAGCTATGGAAACTCAAAATAGGCTGGGATGAGATGGTTCCTAATGAAATTTTCCAGAAGTGGTCGAAACTGAAAGATGAATGGTCGGCATTTGAGAAGATTCAGTTTTCGCGTTATATGGGAATAGTGAGAACCTCTCCAGTAATGCTAGTTGCTTTTGCAGATGCCAGTATGGATGGATATGGGGCTGTGGTATATGTGCGAACAGTAACAGAAAACGGAGAAATTACTGTCAATTTATTGTGTGCTAAATCAAAGGTTTCCCCCTTCAAAGTGGTTACAATTCCTAGATTGGAGTTAGTAGCAGCTGTCCTTTTATCTCAGTTAGTCAAACATGTTTCGGAAATTTTCAATAATAAAATTTGTATTTCAAAAATATTTGCGTTTTCGGATTCGACGACAGTTCTTCAATGGTTGAATTCTTCTTTCTTGAAAGATATATTTGTCGCCAACAGGGTTTCGCAGATAAAAGAAAATATTTCAAATGCTGAGTGGGGTCATATATCTGGGGTAACGAATCCTGCGGATATTTTATCTAGGGGTGCAACTCCTTTCCAATTAATGGAAAATTACTTTTGGACATCGGGACCCACTTGGATGAGATTACCTGTTGCAGATTGGCCCATTAGAGAGCAAAGGTTTTTGATGAATCTGGGAAGAAGTCGATTCCATAAAATGTCTCGTTTCAACGGAGGAAACGGAAACGCATCCATTGTATGACATGGTTATGAGGTTGTCATCATACACAACAATTTTGCGGGTAACGGTGTGGGTACTTCGTTTTGTGAAGATCCTTACGGTGAAAAGTTTCATCACATTAAGTGATATGAATAGGGCAGAAGTGGCCTTGGTGAGAATCGTGCAAGGCAAATATTTCAAATCAGATATCAAACTTTTGAATTTGGGAAAAGAAATATCAAATAGATTGCGCAAATTAAACCCCTTCCTTCAAAACGGAATTCTCATGGTGGGGGGGAGGTTAGAGAATGCGCCCCTTACTTTCGTGGCTCGTCATCCTATAATACTGCCTGGTGAGGATCCTTTCACGGAGAAATTACTAGATTATTATCATAAAATACATCTTCATACCGGTCCATATTTGATGGAAGCCATTTTGAGGCAAAAATATTGGATATTGGGAGGTAGAAACGTCATTCGACAACGAGTTCATGCATGTAATAGGTGTTTCAGATTGAAACCCAAAACGATAAATCCTCTGATGGCGGATTTGCCGACATCAAGATTACTTCAGGCCAAAGTTTTCACTCACACGGGAATTGACTATTTTGGCCCATTCAATATAACACTTGGTAGACGTAGAGGGGCTCAAGTATACAAAGGCTATGTCTGTTTGTTCGTTTGTATGAGTGTAAAGGCAATTCATTTGGAACTTGTTAGTTCATTGTCAACAGATAGTTTCTTACAGGCTTTAAAGCGATTTTTATCTCGGAGAGGTCCTTGCAGTGTTATTCATACCGATCAGGGTACAAATTTCGTGGGCGCGAAAACTGTTCTTCGGGAAATTAATGAATTCGTCAATTCTGAGAGGTATAAAGAAGCGTTTCAAACAGAATTGACTATAAATGGTATTGAGTGGAAGCTCAATACTCCGGCGGCCCCACACATGGGTGGATTGTGGGAAAGCCATGTTAAATGTGCAAAAACTCATATATTTAGAGTGTTAGGCACTCAACTTCTAACCTTTGAGGAATTCAATACTCTTTTGATCCAAGTCGAAGCATTGCTAAACTCTCGTCCTCTTTGTAGTTTATCAGCTGATCCATCAGCACCGGAGGCATTGACTCCATCCCATTTTTTGACACTCACTCCATTGAGAAGTTTACCGGCAGATACTTTGACAGACATCAATATAAATAGAGTTGATCGATTCCAGATGATAGATAGGATGGTCCAAGATTATTGGAAGCGTTGGCATTTAGAGTATCTTACTACCTTACAAGTGAGAGAGAAATGGAATACAAAATGTCCCAATATAAAGGTCGGGACAACCGTTATATTGAAAAATGATAATTCGCCGCCGCTTCACTGGCCATTGGGTATTATTACAGATGTTCATCCAGGAAAGGATGGTATTGTTCGCAATGTGACGGTAAAGACTAATAAAGGCACCTATTCTAGACCGGTGGTTAAGGTGTGTCCTCTGCCCACGCAATAAAATTAGTTTTCTAAAATATTATTTTATATATCGCTTTTTCCCAAAGTTTATTTATTTATTTTCATTGTAATGAAATTCCTCAGGAAATTCGGTTATTTTTGGGGTATTTACATTTTGGTATTCATATAATTGGTTAGATATTGTTATTGTCGTACTGATACAGTATCTCCCACCCATCCATTCATGTAATTAACAAGTTAGCAGAAAAACAATTTTCAGGGTGGGGGGTATGTTGTAGCATTAGACATTTATTATTAGAATAAAGAATTTTGTTCGGAGGATTTGGCAACCTCGCTTTTCAGCAGTTTTACCTGCGAATAATAGAAAAAGGGTATTGAGAGTCGGTCGGTCGAGAGATGAGATTTTTATTCATATATCGCTAATTATAGTTTGTTCCGGTGACATTCATTAGACAGTATTGTCAATCTTAATTATTTATACGGTGTGTGGTGTTTTCCTTTTTCCTCCTTTTCCTTCCCAAAGCCGTTTCCAACATCAGACGAAATCGAACGGACGAACTCCGGATTAAGAAAAGGTAAGAATTTTATCATATTTCTCACAGAACATTATCGGAATGTTCTAGAAATAAAACAAAACAGTGATCATTGCTATAAGTATAGTCTAATCTGTCCCATGATAATTTCGGTGAAGTGTTAGGATCACATAAAGTAAGGTCGAGTGGTGTTGATTCCCCGAATTGTATATTGAGTCCTGTAGGTCTGCCGTCATTCAAAAGAGATAAATTGAATTGCTCTATGATTTCTTCGATTATTTGTCCCCTCGAGTCAATACGAAATGATCCCCATGAGAAGTTGAAAGCATTGAAGTCACCAGCTATGATCCAAGGTTCGGGAATTTGTTCAAATAAATTTATTAACTCTTGTTTTTCTATTTCTTCTCCTGGTGGTAGGTATATACTACATATACTGATAGGAGCCTTTCCCTCTATTCTCACTGCTATGGCTTCGATATTGCTTTCAATTGGTATTAGGTCTGCTTCTATGGAGTTTTTTACCAGAATTGCGACTCCTCCGCTTGCTCTATGACGGTTTTTACAGAAATTTCGGAAGTTTCTTAAAACTGAAGACATATGATATATGTTTTCTGTTCTGATATTAGAATTTGAAGCATTGGAAGGTTGTTATAGTAGCCGTTGATGTTCCACTGCAGTATTGAGGAAAAGGATTTTCTTACACTTATATTGTTGAAAGTTAAATCGAAAATTCAGGTAAGTTATTCGTTCGTTTTTGATAGGTCGTGTCCTGTGAAGAATCACTTTCGAGATCGAAGTGGTTATCGTCTTGTTCAATTTGAAGATGTGCTAGTAATTCCTTCTTGAGCTTGGTGCATCTGCTTTTTATAGATCTTTCTTTGAGTAGTGCATATATTATAGTAAGCATGTCAATTGATGCAGTGAAATTAGTTGGGTAATTCTTTGTTATATTTATGGGTTCCGAGGATCCATGAACATTGTCGAATAGATCTGTAATTTGGGTGAAGCTGAGAATGAACGATGGTGAGTGAGTGGTTATGTAATCTTTCGCTGGTTCAACTAGTTTATTGGCAGAAGTAAAGTTCTTACTAGTTTTAGGCTTTTTAATGGTTGGTATTTCGTGTGCTGGTTTGATGAAAGGGTTTGGAGATGATATATCATTCTGTTCAGGTTGGATGGTAGCTGTTGCTGGTGGAGTGACAATTTCTTCGTGATATCGTTTGTTATTCTGTGATGCGTTTTCCCTTATTTCGTCCTCGGGTTCAGAGGGTATAGTAGGTTGTTCAGAAATGTTCCGAACTGGTGGGATCAGGAGAGTTGGGGGGGTAGTTTTGCACTGTGCCACGGTATGACCTTGTTTCTTGCAGGAAAAACATATGAGATTGTCCTGTGAGAGAAATATTCGGTAGGATGTGTCGTCGAAGTTCACAACTAGAGAGTCTGGGATTGAACATTGTTCTGGGTTGATGAAAACTTGTCGTCTGAAGCTGTATATGTGACTGTATTCTGGGAGGGAGGAGCTGATTCTGAGGAAAGTCATTGGGGAAAGGAGTTTGAGACCATGTTTTTCCAGTTCTTTGGTGAGTACTTCGTTAGGGATCATAGGACATACGTTGGATAGGACTAATCTTTCAGATGGGGTGATATATCTTCGGGCTTTCAGTATTTCACCATTTATAATTATACTGCCATTTTTGTTTTCCATAAAGTTGTCCACCGTTTCTTTGTAAGACAGGTACATGCATATTCGGTTGTTAGAAAGTCGTGATGAGAATAAGATGTTTCTTGGGTTAATTTTTTCTCCTAAAGGTATGAGATAATCCTGTAATCGTGTTCCTCCTACCAACGAAATGATGATAGCTTGATCTTTGGTTGGGTATTGCTGTTTTGTCAGAGCGGCGGGATATGTTTTATTGGTATTGTTTTCATTTTGAGAGCTCCTGTAGTCAGAAGTCTCATATGGATTTTCTGTCATCCAGGAAACTTAGGGTGTAAGAGCTGAGTGCGGACCTGTCCTCCTAAGTCAGAATAATATCTGGACTTGTTGGCTTCGTCAGTTAGTAGTTGTCTTTGTCCTCGACGTAGAACTGAAGGCATTTCACAATGAATGCCGATATTCTGAAGAAAAGGAACAGCATGTCGGTAGCCCCTATCTACAATAAAAATATCACCTGGATGAAACCATCTTCTCATTTGGTTGACATATATACTCAAATCATTCTGCAGTATGCGTGCATTATTATTTCCCGAATCTGCCAAAATGGGCCTCGAATATCCAAAATGTAACCATCAGTACCCACAATTGGGACTGGTTTGATTAAATGTATCCCTTTGTATTGAGAATATGATTGTCGTAATACCCAGAAGTTGCAACTTCTGTCGATGTACAAATAAGTACCATGTATATAAACTATTGCTTTAGGTTCATTGGGTTGTGGATTGTACAATTGATTCGCAAAAACACTAACATGTCGTTCTATAAATTGTTCTCTTGCTATTGCGGTGAATCCTATATACTGATTTATAAACTGCATCCTATTGTGAGTCTTTGAACATCAGCTGAACCATTGCAAATGAGACACGTATGCCTTGAATATTCAATCTCAAATATCCTGGATCTTCTTGAAGGTGATGAATGCCTTGAATAATTGATTGGTTGCATGTCAAACAGATTCTATTTCCATCAATTTCTGCGACATGTGGAAGTCCCCTTTGGTCGCGTCTTTCAATCGCAATTTCTCGTTTCAATTCATATGGTTCCCCATCGAGTCGCGCCATATTTTGTGTATTGAATATAACAACATCACACGTAAAACAATTCAATCGGTGACGATTTGCCATTTTTTCAATAATTGGTATGATTTCAATGAGAACTTAACATATACAATGATTGCAAAATGACAATTCAGTATTTATTGAACAAATGGATATGGTTGCCATATGTCATTCCAAACCAGAACCATTCTGACCAAACTAAAGTTGCAGCTAGTCCATGGAGAGGACCCAAGTGTGGGTACTTATCAAATGTAAGGATAGGATACATGACTAAGAGTGAACATTTTATGGCATATGCTTACAAATGGAAAGTGTGAGTCCATATTTTTTCGTAATAAAGAAAGCATTTATATGAGATTATATTGGCCACAAATGGTTCACAGCAGGCTACTAAACATGTATTCCTTTCCATATACAGGAGGTTTCAATTACCAAATAATCGACATTTCACCAATTGAGGTGTGAATTCGAGTGAGGAGTATGTTCTGCAAATTGGTAGATTTGTGGTTTATTCTAAAATTCCATAACAATTTTTTGCAAATCATCAAAAAACTTGCTATTTTTGGACTCATTCTGTATATCGTCTGTACGTGCAGGAATCATTGTTCTCTTTAGTGTATTCAAATCGGCCGTATGAACAATTGATGCATACTCGATTTGGTTCATATATTCGAAAAAGTCTCTTCACAATTATCATTCGAAATTTTGGGAAAGTTATCTTTAGCACCCTGTTGGATTTAGAGCAGTGGTGCAATGGAGACATTTTATCAGCATCACGAGTTCTGCAATATTAAAAAAATTCGAGAAAATTCACCGAAAGCCAATTTTCTTTTGATGCGGTGTGAAGTCCTTTCCAAACTACATGTTCCATTTTCGTGACTTCGAAATTGTTTTGGTAATTCACTTGAAATATTGATATATATATATATATATATATATAAAATGTTTGTAACCGATTTCTTAGTTGTTTGACCAACCCTCAGAAGCTAATGAAAACTTGTACGAGTAAAGATCACGGGGACCTAACCTTTCATAGTGGAATCCGAAACCACTCTTGGGGCCTTGAAAAAATTTTCACCAGCTGCGGGAGTCGAACCCGCGCAAGGTGGAAACAGTGGACACAAGACCAACGCTCTTTCCACTGAGCCACAAGCCCCTATATATATATATATATATATATATATATATATATATATATATATATATATATATATATATATATATATATATATATATATATATTTATATATTTATTTATATATATATATATATATATATATATATATATATATATAATATATATTAATGGATGTTGGTATATATGTATGAGATTGATGAACTCCGACACCGTTTGACCGTTGCTATTCATTTTACTTCAACCCGACGCTAGATGGCGCTGCAGGCATCAACTCCTATACCATTGTTCATAGACATTGTCTATACCGTTTAACCGATCGCCATGAAAATTGGTATACACAGATATTTGAACATGGGAATATTTTGGCGCTATCCATTCTGCTAGCACTTGAATAACAGGATAATGTGATAACGGGATAACGGAAAACGGCTTAACGGTATAACGGGTTAACGGGATGAAGGAAAACGGCTAAATGGGATAACGGGATCATGGGGAACGGGTTAATGTATAACGGGATAATAGCAAACGGGTTAACGGGATGACTGAAAACAAGATAACTAGAAGCGGGCAGAGTCTCAGGCATAACCTAGATGGAACAACACAAAAAAAAGAGGAAAAACAAATTATACTCGGATGAAGTCGCGGGTACCAGCTAGTATTTATATATGGAAAACTGTAATTTTTTTAAAAGTAATATTGCTCTCAGAAGAACATCTGAAATGAAAATATTTTGCAAGAATAATATTGCTCACCCATTAGGCATTAATTTTAGACTGATTTTTTATATATTGTTAGATATAGGATGAGTCCATAATTATTCGAAATGAAATGTGGCCCTATAAAATGAAAATGTGGCCATTTTAATAAAATGTTCATCGTTTAATTGTGTCAAAATTGAGTAATTCCAAATTTTGTACTTTAAGCTTTATGGATTTTTGACTACTTCTTGACCGAAATGGATACTTCTTGACCGAAATTGATATACAGTGTGAGACAAACGCTGGGTGATGATTGCAAAAAAACGTTTTTTATTCAGAAATTTCGCAATTTTTTGTCTTTACTTTAATTTGAGTACACTATTGTAATGTCGAACACTTATGGCTTTGCTATGACCAGTTTTTGAGATACACAGGGTAATAGATTGAGAGGGGTAACCGGCTATATATCCGTTATCACAAAAGTTATCATAAAAAGTTCTGTACAATGGAAATGTCATACAGTGTGCTTGAAAAATCAGGATTTTTTATGACCCTGTATGTCATTCAGCTTTGCATGAAAGTTAGGATAGGGACATGTTAGTCCTTCTGTTCATTATTCAACAGTTTCGGCGTAATAACCAATTAAAATTAAAATTATTAGGCATGCTTTCTCCTGCGAGATATAACTTTTGAGAACACGTATGATAAATAAATTCCAAAAATCTCTATTAAACCTATTTATATGAAACTAGAGGAAGTATTGAAAAATATATCCGAGAATATTATTAGGTTCCAAGGTATATTTGATTTAAATACCTCAAAATGAAGGATAAGCAATTTGGTGGATCTTACATCATCACTTAAGTTTTTTCAATACAAGGAAAGTCTGTTTCAGAACTTTCCATTTCTCAAAAATACTGCATATTTCAGAAAAATCGTTGTACGCTGATGTGTATATACAGGGTAATTATCACACAATAACCTTGAGAATAATAAAAACATACTTCTGGAAATATTCCTCAAATTACCCCCTTCCTCTTAGTAAATTTTGGCATCAAAGCAGGTATTTACATCTGGAACATTAGTGATTTTGAAATCATTTTTATTTTGCTTAAAATGTTTCAAAAATTGCTAATTCCTTTTATATTCAAATTCTATAAACAGATTTATATAATCAACAGTTCTCGTGATATGACCCAGATAAATTATGAAATGTATGTCAGTGCATTCGTTTCCTCGCCACCTTAAGGTAGAAGGTAAGACGCGTTTTGGGTGTTGTCGGTGGTATAGTTCATCCATTATCAATTGCAGAAGCATAAAAAACAAGTTTTCCAGTCTTGAGGCGCAATCCTTTGAGCAGCAGAGGCGCAGATAACTAATTTTATTCAGATATTTAAATATTTGGCAATCGGATCATCATAATTTCATTTTCCCATGGTCGAAAAAAAAGCCATATTTGTCAACAAAAGACATCACAATTATAGAATATTTTGAAATCTATTTCGATCCCAGACCAGAGACGCTACTGGCTTTCACTTACTCAGATCTCCTGAAACTGGTAATTTATCGGTCTCAACGTATAGACACACCTACAAAAATTATCATTGGCTCACGGTCACACAAACAGCTGTCACCCAAACCCACGTTGACTATAGGCTCTTTTGATCTTTTTTTGATCTATCGTTCGCCGACGGAAAATGTTGACAAGTAGTACACATTATTTATCGTTCCGTTTTTTTCGCATATACGCTCGTGTTAGCAAAGTGAGTTTTTGATTCGCTCCCTATAGAAACAGCTTCTGCAATTGAAAATGGTGAAACTATAACAATATATCACTTTCTCTAGCTGCTCACGTTATAATTCATGGCCGAACGAGAGCAGTTGGGGCGCTAATAAATTAGATCACAAGTTGAAAAAAAATGTTTTCCCCCAAATACTTGCAGGGTAACGTTTTTTGTCTCAGAATGACAATAAGACTACTATACAGATATCAGGGCTTTTCAATCCAGAATGAGTTCGTGAAGATGGTTTTGTAACATACTTGAATTTTCGAAGTTGAAGTAATTGTGAATAAAATAAGTAATACATGTTTATGTCTCGTACGTAGAATCCTAGCCATACATATGCTTCCTGCTAAGTTGGTACTTAGCTAGGGGTAGATCAGGAGTGTAATAACACCGTAGTTTGAGCTTTGGCAAAGGGTGGTGCGAGATATTGATGTGGTGCAGTTTTCTCTCCGTGAAGCTCAAATTAATTATTATGAGTAGCCCGTGAAGTTTTTTTGTTTTGAGATGAATTTATATAGTCATTGAGTTGAAGTGGGTGAATTTAACTTCCACGAAGCCGCCAGAATAATCAATTTCTAAACTCAGATTGTAAAAATAGGAGACTTGATCTCCGGGATGACAAAGTAAGATATCTCACAAGAAGATTGTGTGATTATATTTTGTTAGAGGTGTTCTAGTTTATATTCATTGTTGGAGCTCATAAATTGATCATTTAACGATCATCTGCTCAAGTTAGTGAATGAAATATATTATTGAAATTCTCATAACCTTGTGTCTAAATTCAAATTGTGAAAATTGACAAAGTTGAAGTTCAAATGAAATTGTTATATTGTGATTACATTTGGAAGCTTCTATGGGAAGTACCTTCCCCTTTTCAAACATATAGACTATAGAATCAGAACAGTGTTTGAGTTAGGATAAATACAAGTCCGTCTGACTGTCTGTGCCATCAAAAGCAACCGGAGTCCAGTCCCAAGGGCTATAATTAAAGCCTACAGACCTTTGGAAATTTCCATTAAGTCAAAGGAAACAGACACCTGGACATCCGTATCTCCATCTGGTGCTACCCCTTAAGTGGAGTGAACCACTATAAAATCTGGCGTCCGAAGGTAAGAGTTGAGTTAAAAAATAGTTTGAGAAAGTGGCTTGGCTTCATAAATAACGTAACGATTCTAGGGATAATAGTTATTATTCCCGACCCTAGAAAATCGCTTCAGAGTTTCAGAGGGTGATATTTGAAAATTTTAAAAAAAAATGTGCCATATCTCATTTTCCTGGAAAATGAGATGGAAAAACATCAAGGGAAATATTTTTTTCAGTCTGTAAGGTTTTCCTAACAACTTCTAATTCAGTTGTTTCAATATAAGATAAACAGTATTCCATGGCTAGTGACGACAAAAAAATTAAAAAACAATGAGAAAATATTTGCGGCGTTTCCGTTCGGTTTAGTTGGAAAGCTATTAAAAAAATGTTGTGTACATTACATACGCTGATGACTTTTCCGAACATCATCTTCAAATTGAGAACTTGGCTGGCGCCAATTCCAGTTTATCCGCTAACGCCCTACATAATAGTAGTAGTAAAAAAATGTATTATTCCATGTTCATCGCAATATCCTGAATGATGAAATGGCTGTCTTACTCAGTCAAATTATGGAAAACAATAGGAACAAAGGATTCTTTGTAGTTGGGTTTACATAGGGTATAATGGGCCCAACCCCTGAATTCACCCGTAAAATGGTTATGGTCGGCTACAAATTTTTTGTCTTCTTTAAATGTTTTCTCGCAAATATGACAAGTCAAATCCAAACGAATACGATTGATTTTTGGAATTCCATATGTTTCGCGAACTATATCATCGAATCCAATTCTAAATTGAAATATGGGAGGATGTTATCATATGCAGATTTGAGATAATAACCCGCGCTACATGCTTTCGGTATTTCGACGTTTTGGATTTTGTTCTATCATCAGTAAATGGTTCCAAAATCGATTCAAAAGTCGTATAGATCATGAATGGAACCATTTCTTCGTGTACGAACTCGACATGGTCATGTTTTGGAGAAACATTGTTGTACTGACAGAAAACAGTATGAATGTCTTATTTCTCTGAACTATGGAAATAATTGGGGATCTGTTGCAAATGAAATGTTTTGCTTTATGTTCAGTGATTTGTGAGCTAACCCTTCGAAAAAGGGGTTTGATTCAACAATAATGAAAATGAATGTCTTCTTGATCGTCTTCAATTTCCGGAGGTGCCTCGTAGTCGTTCATTTTAAACGAATATTTATTTTGAATCATGGGTAGGTTTACATGTGGGATCCAATTTTTTTTCGTGGGTCTTGATAGTACTATCGTGAAAAATGTATGTCCTTCATATTTGACATTCGCCCAATTTGGGAATTTGACGTTTGACAAATGAGGGTATTTTGATGTACGCTGTGCATTCATTTCAGCATGATACAAGGTGGACACGACTACCCAATCTAGCTATGGATTCCGGAAGTTCGATGAAAGATGAACCTCCTATGTCAAAACCCGGTTGATTGATATTAACTTCCAAATTCATTATTTTTTGTAAAGCCCAATACAATTTATGTATGACATTTTCCTGAAATCACCTCTGCAAATGTGTACTCCTGTGATTCGCATGGTTTCTAGTATCAAGATATTTTGAAACGAGTTGTTCTTTGTCCAAGCCCATTTCGACAAATTCCCCGCAGAAACAAATATTCACCTACAGCATGGGTATGTTTCCAACATGTTGGCAATTCTGCGTTTGAAAAGGCTGGAGGCGTCTTTGAAAAATTCATTGATGCCATTGTGTGTCAAATTTATGATTACGCCGTAATGTAGACGTCCCCGGACGTCGATTTCACTTTTAGATTTTTTTCTAGTAAAACCCTGACCACTCACCCCTTAATATCTGGTGAATTCACATGTAGTGAAATAACCCGAATTTGTTTCCAATTTTCGTAAAATCCCAATGGAACTATTGCCAAAAATTTTGATACCCTTATTTCACAACCGAATACTATATTTAATGTGTTTTAGCCGTTCCATTGGGCCAGATTTCTATTCCATGATTGTTTAAACCTCGTCAACAATAATGAAAATGAATCTTTTCTTGATCGTCTTCAATCGCCTCGAACGTTCATTTTGAACGAATATTCATTTTGAATCATGAGTAGGTTCACATGTCGATCCAATTTTTTTTGTGGGTCTTGTGAGAACTGTCGGGAAAAATGTATGTCCTTCATATTTGTCATTCGACCAATTTGGGAATTTGACGGTTGACCAATGAGGGTATTTTGATGCTGCATTTATTTCAGCAGGATACAAGGCGGACATGACTTCTAGCTATGGATTCCGGAAATGCGATGAAAGATGAACCTTATTTGCCACAACCCGGTTGATTGATGTTACCTTCCAAATTCTTTATTTTTCGTAAAGCTCAATACAAAATTGGCCCAATTTATGTATCACCTGAAATCACCTCTGCAAATGTGTACCCCTGTGAATCACATGATTTCTAGTATTAAGATACTTTGAAACGAGTTGTTCTTTAGAAAAATCGAATTAAACGGTTTTCTTCACATAAAGGATTCAATATAAAATTGAACCAGAAAATGGTAGATCTCAGGTGAAAAACAACTACTTTCCTGGCAAATACCACGCAGAACATTGAATGATATTCACCTGAAAATCCATGCATACTTCCATATAATATCAATGGACATTGAATGCAAATGTTTCTTTCTGATAAGCTCGATTATGTTTAATTTATGTCGTGTTCACCTAACAATCCGCATACCGGTTTCAGGCTTCTTGGCCCTCATCAGTACGGAGTAGTCAACCAGCCAAAGGTCCAAAGAACTCTGGCTGAAGTGAGACACAACGTAAACAAACCATCATCGATCTTGTAACACCTATAGGTACGCCGGAAAAGATAAACTTTAACTGGCGGTACCTAGTGACAGAAAGAAACACTCCGAAAATCTCCCACCTCGATAGGTTTCTAAATAAAGATTCCTTCTCAGTAGGAGTGGCAAGCCCTTCTAGCATATAGTGAAGAAAAGTGCCATGTGAAGTGGAATGAATAGAAAATCGATAACGGTTTTCACATAAGGATTCAATATAATTGAACAGAAATGGTAGATCTCAGGTGAAAACACTACTTTCCTGGCAAATACCACGCAGAACATTGAATGATATTCACTGAAAATCCATGCATACTTCCATAAATATCAATGGACATTGAATGCAAATGTTTCTTTCTGATAAGCTCGATTATATTTAATTTATGTCGTGTTCACCTAACAATCCATACGGTTTCAGGCTTGCCCTCATCAGTACGGAGTAGTCA
The DNA here is from genome assembly GCA_018342105.1 of Gonioctena quinquepunctata. NCBI lineage: Eukaryota > Metazoa > Arthropoda > Insecta > Coleoptera > Chrysomelidae > Gonioctena > Gonioctena quinquepunctata. Next base: position 39,566 of record JAFIRS010003440.1, read on the forward strand.
ACCAGCCAAGGTCCAAAGAACTCTGGCTGAAGTGAGACACACGTAAACAAACCATCATCGATCTTGTAACACCTATAGGTACGCTGGAAAGATAAACTTTAACTGGCGGTACCTAGTGACAGAAAGAAACACTCCGAAAATCTCCCACCTCGATAGGTTTCTAAATAGAAGATTTCTTCTCAGTAGGAGTGGCAAGCCCGTCTAGCATATAGTGAAAGTTAAGTGCCATGTGAAGTGGAATGAATAGAAAAATCGAATTAAACGGTTTTCTTCACATAAAGGATTCAATATGCATGGATTTTCAGGTGAATATCATTCAATGTTCTGCGTGGTATTTGCCAGGAAAGTAGTTGTTTTTCACCTGAGATCTACCATTTTCTGGTTCAATTTTATATTGAATCCTTTATGTGAAGAAAACCGTTTAATTCGATTTTTCTATTCATTCCACTTCACATGGCACTTATCTTCACTATATGCTAGAAGGGCTTGCCACTCTACTGAGAAGGAATCTTTATTAGAAACCTATCGAGGTGGAGATTTTCGAGTGTTTCTTTCTGTCACTAGGTACCGCCAGTTAAAGTTTATATTTTCCGGCGTACCATAGGTGTTACAAGATCGATGATGGTTTGTTCACGTTGGTCTCACTTCAGCCAGAGTTCTTTGGACCTTTGGCTGGTTGACTACTCCGTACTGATGAGGGCCAAGAAGCCTGAAACCGGTATGCGGATTGTTAGGTGAACACGACATAAATTAAACATAATCGAGCTTATCAGAAAGAAACATTTGCATTCAATGTCCATTGATATTATATGGAAGTATGCATGGATTTTCAGGTGAATATCATTCAATGTTCTGCGTGGTATTTGCCAGGAAAGTAGTTGTTTTTCACCTGAGATCTACCATTTTCTGGTTCAATTTTATATTGAATCCTTTATGTGAAGAAAACCCTTTAATTCGATTTTTCTATTCATTCCACTTCACATGGCACTTATCTTTCACTATATGAGTTGTTCTTTGTCCAAGCTCATTTCGACAAATTCCCCGCAAAAACAAATATTCACCTTCAGCATGGGTATGTTCTCAACATGTTGGCGATTCTGCGTTCGAAAAGGCTGGCTTTAAAAAATTTATTGGTGCCTTTGTGTGTCAAATTTATGATTACGCCTTAACGTAGACATCCCTCGTCCCTGGACGTCGATTTCAATTCTGGATTTTTCTCTAGTAAAACCCTTACCTCTCACCCCTTAATTTTTGGTGAAATCACATGTAGTGAAATAACCCAAATTTGTTTCCAATTTCCGTAATATCCCAATGGAACTATTGCCAGAAATTTTGATACCCTTATTTCACAGCCGAATTGTATATTTAATGTGTTTTAGCCGTTCCATTGGGCTGGATTTCTATTCCATGATTTTTTGAACCTCGACCATTATCTTATCGCTAAGTGAAGTAATTTGTTGTTTTGAATTCATGATTTTAATTTGGCGAGGAAAAAACAACACCCTTCTCGAAAAAGGTCTATGATTCAACAATAATAAAAATGAATGTCTTCTTGATCGTCTTCAATTTTCGGAGGTGCCTCGTAGCCGTTCATTTTGAACGAATATTTATTTTGAATCATGAGTAGGTTCACATGTCGATCCAACTTTTTTTCCGTGGGTCTTGTGAGTACTGTCGTGAAAAATGTCTGTCCTTCATATTTGTCATTCGCCCAATTTGGGAATTTGACCTAGAGGGGAATTCTAACAGAACCCTCCCCCCCATATTGACTACTGTTGGGTTGACTAATGAGGGTATTTTGATGTACGCTGTGCATTTATTTCATGAGAATACAAGGCGAACACGACTGCCCAATCTAGCTATGGATTCCGGAAGTTCGATGAAAGATGAACCTCCTTTGCCAATACCCGGTTGATTGATATTAACTTCCAAATTCATTATATTTTGTAAAGCCCAATACAAAATTGGCCCAATGTATGTATGACATTTTGTTGAAATCACCTCCGCAAATGTATATCCCTGTGAATCGCATGGTTTCTAGTATTAAGATCCTTTGAAACGAGTTGTTCTTTATCCAAGCCCATTTCGGCAAAATCCCCGCAAAAACAAATATTCACAAATACCCGGTTAATTGATATTAAATTACAAATTCATTATTTTTTGTAAAGCTCACTACAACATTGGCCCAATTTATGTATGACATTTTCCTGAAATCACCTCTGCAAGTTTGTATCCCTATGAATCGCATGGTTTCTAGTATTAAGGTACTTCGAAACGAGTTGTTCTTTGTCCAAGCCCATTTCGACAAATTCCCCGCAAAAACAAATATTCACCTTCAGCATGGGTATATTCTCAACATGTTGGCGATTCTGCGTTTGAAAAGGTTGAAGTCGTCTTTAAAAAATTCATAAATTCAAGTTTGTTATTATGGTCCGATTCTATTCAAAATTGGTATGTGGGGATTCTTGGGGTCGGAGATTATGAATTTATTTTGTTAAAATTCATAAATTCAAGATGACGGCTCCAAAATGGGGAAGTTTGTGATTACGGATCGTTTTTATTCAAAATTGGTAGGGGTTTTGATCAGAGATTATGAATTTAGCCGAAGATTATCGATGTTTTGTTAAAATTCATAAATTTAAGATGGCAGCTCCAGGACTTCGGACGAGTTGATCGTTAGTTAGTCTCTTCATTGGAGAACTAGATAGCTCAGAACCTACGGAAAAAAGGCCTCATAATAACGATCCTTTAACAAAAATAAATAAGGCGTAATTACTAAAAATCACGAAATGATATAACTAATAAAAAACCTTTTTGAAAACAAACTTTCATTCAAATGCCTTAGAAAGTAGAAAATAATTGCTTTGGATGTGTGACGTAGGTTATTCCATAAGTTATAGATTCAAAAGCTCGTCGCTTTTGTATTTGAACTGAAAACTTTGCGCGGCAAACTCTTGAATCTATAACTCACAGTATAACCTACGTCACAGATCCAAAGAAGTTTGTCTTTGAAAAAGTTTTTAATTAATTATTTTATTCTGTGCTTTTTAGTAAACACGCTTTAATCTGTGAATTTTTGTTGTGGAATCGTTATTATGAGGCTTTTTTCCTATAAGTTTTGAGCTATGTGGAGGTTTTCGGAGTCGGATATTATGATTTTTTTGTCAAAATTCATAAAATCAAAATGGCGGCTCCAAGATGGACGAGATATCTGTGATTATGGTCCGATTCTATTCAAAATTGGTATGTGGGGGTTTTCGGGGTCGAAAATTATGATTTTTCTGTCATAATTCGTGAAATTAAAATGGCGGCTCCAAGATGGCGGATGATCTCTGTCATTATGATCCAAATCTATTCAAAATTGGTATGTGAAGATTTTCAGGGTCGGAGATTATCAATTTTTAACCGACGAAATCAAAAAGAGGTGGTTCTCTAGTCGACGCGTATATTATTTTTTATGCATGACCACGCATAACTTTTTACAGAGTTGTTTGATTTCGATGATTCTTTTTTCATTTGCTAAGGTGTAATTCGAAGTTGGTGCCATTGGAATTTGAGGAGAGAATCCTCCCCTAAGGGTAGAAAAATGAAGGATATTGATCGTTCACCCTCTGAATTTTGGTTCGTTAACCGATTCTATCAGGCATAACTTTGTACTGGGTTATCCGATTTGGATGATTCTTTTTTTATTAGATAGTGTATACCTCATGGTTGATCATATCTGAATTTGAAATTGGATAATTTTCCCCTATGGATAGAAAAATGGGAGATGATTGGTTTTACACTTGTGAACTTTGGCACACATATGAAGTTGACATTGACAGATTGCTATTGTCATTGTTTCTGTTCTCCTATATCTGTCACAATAATCACATTCTATGGAAGGATGAAATTATATACAAGGTGATGGAATAAACTAACCAGAACTATCAAAAATAATTTATATTATGTAACAATAAATAATTGAAGTAGATAATCATATTATTCAACTTTTAATCCAAACTGGTGTCCGAGTATAGAAACGCCATAGAAAGTTTATCGAAAACAAGCAAAGTCAGCCTCATATGGGTCCCGGGACACTCAGGTGTCCCTGGGAACGAGGATGCAGACAGATTAGCCAAGATGGGATCGGGAAAGACCCCAGTTGGACCTGAATCCATCCTGGGAATACCCAGCAGCCTGGCAATCTCAAACATGGAGGAACTGCTACAAAAGCAATTCCTTAAAACATGGCAAGAGGCGCCAGGCATGAGGCAATCAAAGCTCCACATAAAGGAGCCAAGGAAAAAAATGTCTAAAGAGATCCTGTCACTTAACAGACGGGACATCAAGACTGTGACTGGGCTCCTAACGGGACATAATCACCTGAACAGGCACATGGAGCTCATCGGGATCACAGATAATCTCCTATGTAGATGGTGCCTGGAAGATGACGAGACATCGTCGCACATCCTCACTGAGTGCCCAGCCTTGGTGCACCAGAGGGAGATCAACCTTGGGAGCATAATTCTGAACCCAGAGGACGTCAAGGAGATTCAGCTGAGGAAGTTGCTGAATTTTGTCAAAGAAATCGGCATGCCCAGCTGATTTTCTCAGAACAAGTGGGCGCACAATTGGCCCAAATAGAGAGGTTTACGTGTACGGGGTTCTTCGGAACCAGCCCACCTTGTGCGAAGAAGAAGAAGAAGGGTAAGTAAGGTGGGTAAGTGAGAATTTTGGAAGTATTCAAAAATTGAATAGGTAGTTATTAGTAGATTTCAGCCACAAAAAAATGAAAAATAAAATCATTTCAACAGAAAATTAAACCGACGAAAAACCTCATAATAAAAGACCCCATAATAACGATGCTTCATATCTGTCAGTAGAATCCAAAAACAGAATGAAATACTGGGTGTTTCATTTGAAATTCGAATGTTAATATCAGTTAAAGTACATGTGGCAACACTGCAGTATTTATATATCAGATCTCCAGAAACGTCCAATAGGCCATCGAGTTCGGAATATCTGTATATTAATCATTCTTCGTACAATCAATTCGTCATCTTTTCATTCATACACTTCAATACACCACATAACTTTCTGCATGTTCTTGCTATAATTTTATCACATTGACCATGAAGCTAAACAATTTCATAAAACTTCGTTTGAATAATCATTGCCTCCCATTTTGATTTTTTCTGGTCGAATTTTTGGAAATGAACGCGCAAACGTTTTATTATTGATGCACGAATTGTCGAATTTTCATAATGACATATCCCATGACATTTAATCCAAAATATGGCAAAATATTCCGATTTTTATTGAAACTTTCTTTTATTTCGTAAACCAGACTATAAGGTATAGGAACTACATCATTTAAAAAAAACTTTAATTGTCTTTCAGGATATTCAATAATATTTGAAAAAATGTTCTTCTCACCATTTTTGTATCTATCGGAAAAATCACAAATTTTGAATGACCCTGTATAATTCCCTCAAACGCAACTAATGCACAATACATTGGTAAACTACACCCAGAATTTCAGCTGTGTTGGAGTCCGAATACCGCAGTAATAAACATTTAATTGAAGCTATGTTTTGCACAAAAAATAAGGAAATCAAAGAATTTCTAGAAAACCGATTAAGATAGGTATAGGAAAGTATCATACAAAAATGATCGTAAAGCAATAGCAAAGCAAAAAATGCAATAATATCACATGCAAGCTGAATATATTCATGAGTACTGAGGAACTTGATAAATGTTTTATTCCAATAATATGTGATTACCTCAGACTATTTGAACTTTTATTCAATCTGCGAACTAAATGGGAATTCTGTGTTTCATATAAGGGGGGTTGGATCATATTTTTGCCTCTGGAACCCTATTAAGAAACGCAGTCTTCACATTAAATTGTTGTATTCCCAAATAATGAACTGCCGGTATTGAAAGCAATATACGAGTTGAATCATACCTTACAAGTGCAAATATTTCTATATAATCTATTCCCATCTCTTTAGAATATCCTCCCACACATAGAACTGCTTTGAAACGATTGATTGAGCTATCAGGCTGCTTTCTCAATTTGTAGATCCATTTGCATTTGATTGCCCTACGGTTTGGTTATGTTCCAGTGACTCAATTCCTTCGTCTATTTTCTGAGACACAGTATGTTCACTAGTTATAGCTTCCTCCAGAGTGATTGTTCCATCCATTACCGCTGCGCAAACTACATTACATTCCAATCCAAATCGATGTAGCCTTTGATGTCCCTGTAAAGCGTTCGTACCATGAAGCTCATATTCCTTCAGACATTTGTCTGAATTTTGTCTTTCTGAGTCATTATTCTGGTCTGGCACTCCATTTGACAGCATTTCGAAAACGGCATACCTCTTGAATAATGAAGTTGAATCATTCATCGAGTTTTCGTCAAAAGTCAGATCCCTCAAGACAACAACAACTTTCCTTGTGTCCGGATCATAAAAACTGTAATTTGAACATCTTCATTGATTTACTTTACTTTACGGAATTTGAATATTATCTGTATGAGAGTAAGTACATAAAGAACGCCACCAAATAACTTCAAGTTGGCCGTTTTGCCAGACCATTCTTCATGCGGCAGTGGACCTCCTTGCTGGGGTGAAATCTGATTAAGAACATGCACTGCTGTATTCACAGCTTCAGCCCATGATGTTTCCAGCAAACCTGATTTCTCCAACAAACTCCGTGCGTATTCCACCAATGACCTGATTTTACCGTTTTAATCATGAGTATATGGAGAACATTTTCCATAGATCATTCCATTCTATTTGAAATGACTATGCAAATGGCTTACATATTCGGATCCATTATCAGAACGGCATATTTTGATTTAATCTTCTTTCAGAAAGTTTTTTGAATTCCGGGTATTTTTTGGACACATTAATTTTGGTCTTGATGTAATATGCTTTTCGATATGTCGTGCAATTATCCTCAAAACTACAACTCCTCCACCTCCAAGTGATGGAGTATTCATTTTTTCGCAAACGTCAGAATGTATATATTTGGAATCTGATTTCTTCTTAGGTTGACTTCAAAGAGTTTCTGATGGTGTTTTCTATACTAACATGCTCCTCAGATACGCAAAGTATTTGAAGTATGAGATAGGATTATGTCCCCTCTTCCACCGATTTTCTTTATTCATTTTTCGAAAATTCACATGTCCTAGCCTTTCATGCCATAGTATAAACTGATTATTCATGGCAATATTTGCTTGTTTATCCACAACAACTTTGCAGCACTTGTTTCCTTGCTTTGTGCCCTATGTTAACAGTTTTGCACCTCCGGCAATTTCATTGTTCCCACTGAAAATAGGTTTTACTTCATTATGGAAAAAAAAACTGTATTTTCGAGAGTTTTTGGCGACCACTGTCGATTAACTAATGCCTTGACAGAAACAGCACCAGTTTCCTCAGTATACACGAGGGTAGTATTACCGAATTAAATACAAATTTCAGCTGGTATTGCTGTGGAATCTCCGGAACCAATTATGTATGAGAAGTTGTGCAAGCCATATACCCTCAGCGTTACATGCAGATATATTTTTGGTGTCGACACTGAAAGCTCCGTTTTTTTGGAATTCGAACTAACAGAATTCTATTTCTGCTGAGCAAATTATCTGAACCGGCACTAACTTCCAAGAAAGAAACATTCAATGTTTTTTCCTTGTATTTTGTGTTGATTTCAAAAGAGTTATTGTCAGTTCATGTTTCCTCCAGTTGACCCAATCGAGGTACTTCCTTTATTATTCTGGCAGCCAGGATTGTTATAAGTTTGTTAAGATTATTCACACAAAACTCACGCTGTTATGAAAGAGTTGAATTTACGCGGAGGGCTATTTCTTCTACGTCACAAGTGCTTGATCCAACTGTACTCGAATGCTTCACAATACTATCACTGTCACGTAAGTATTAGATAATTGAAGAATTGCTACTTGGGCATGACTTTATTGATAGCCGATCGCTGTTCGTGGATAATCTTGAGCCATCCCCACATATCTGAGGCTGACTCAATTGTCATCATCGTTTGTTATTGCTCGAACTCCAAATCGATTGATATTATCAGCATAGGTTTTATATCAGTTCATTCCCAGGCTTTTGCTGAGCTGAAGCATTTTCTCCGGGTTTCATTCTACTCCCGTCAAGTAGGTCTTTGATACCTTCCGCTCTGAATATCATCTTCATTGGGTACCTCCATAGTGAAAAATGTTTCCCATAAAACTTTTATAATGAGTAAATATTCTTGTCCATCTTTATCTCGCTATTTCAATCGCTAAAGTGCTAAAGATGCTTGGTGTAATTTGCTTTCCATTGTCAATTTTGCGGAACGTTGGTAGCGGATTCAAGGTTCCGGGCCAGAAAAATTTGGTGGTTGCTCCTTCCTCAACAAGGCTCTCCGCTTCTTAATTGACTTTGATTTCCTTGTGACCTGGCACCCTCATCAGAGTAACCTGATTGTTCGTAGCCAGTTTCCTTAGGAAGAGTTTGCAGTCCCAAGTCAGTCTAAACTCACAAGTGTGTGTGTAGGGCTTCAAGTGCTGCTTGACTGTCTGATAGGATATAGATTTCTTTCCCCCTTGAAGCCTCAATCAAGGCATTTTTGGGCGCAAATTTAAATTGCATAGGTTACTGCATGAGCAAATTGTTGGAGATTTGCCTAGGGATTTTGTGAGCTTACCCGTTACTCCCATTCCAGACCTTTTTCTATTTTGGAACCACCAGTATAACATACTGATGCATTCCTTTCTATGGTGGTTGTTTATGATCACTTCATAATTCACTTCGAAGTCGTCCCTAGCTGGTATAATATATGATGGCTTGTACCTGGGAATATTTTCCAGAATCCTCAGATGTGCAATCAATGATTCTGCTTTTCAGCATTGCATGTATCCATCTGATCAGTGAGGTGTTTATATTCCTTTCCTCTAGCGATCTATTGATGGAGTCATGTGAGGTGTTATCGAAAGCACACTACTTCTATGAATGCACATAGAACCATTCAATTGGCCAAGTATGTCTTTTCAATTCTTTCAACTGAGCATTGTAGAGCATACATCGTCGATTTGCCTGCTTGAAAGACAAATTGTTTTTTTGTGAAGCGGTCCGTCCAAAAGAATTTCACTTCCATTGTTTTCAGGAGAAAGGAGGTGAGACTGATGAGGCGATAAGACTTTTTTGTTTCGTCTGCTGGACGTCTCCCAGTCTTCGGTATGGACACCAGTACAGCTCTCCTCCAGACTTCCGGTATGTGACCAAAAATGAAAATGGCTTCAAACAATCTTTTCAAGGAGGTCATTTTGTAATAATAATATTCCGTCCTTTCCAGCCGATTTAAAAGGTTTGGAGGTCCTACTGGCCCATTTGATCTTTTGGGTGGTCATGATTTTCCCCGCTAGGCTCCTGCTGGTTCTGTTGGAGTTGGTCACAACCCCTGCTCAACAGTAAAAGCAGCCCGTTCGAAAAAATTATTATCAGCATTTTTTTTTCTTTGGCCAAAAATCGTTCTTGGGAAACTTGAACCGTCATTGTCCCATCGAAAAAAAAACTCCGGCATACATCTGCTTCTTTGTTCGGTTGCCCTTTCTTCCAAAATTGCCCACTTTGTATATGCATCTTTGGCATCTAGAAAAACTTATCAGGAGCCTAAGTATCAATTGATGATTTGCATAATTTGAAATTGGTGATCCATCGAGTACTCGTTGAGGAACACTCAATAGATCATTTGTTCTACAAGAAAAGCAATCAATGATTGGTCATCTGGTTATGCCCTAGAGTTATATAACGAAATCGCAGAGTAACGCAAACGATTAGAGCATAAGCGGACGCAACACACCGGAAGAACTCGTTAAAAAAAACAATTTTCTAAAATCGATAGATAGCAAGGCATAACCACAAATTTCAAAACTGGGTTTTTTCTAAACTTTTCCCAGACACAGTAGAGTTAAAAATCATATGAAAGACCATCAACAAAGAAATCTCGTAAAAACAAACAAGGAAATAGGCGCATAAGCACATAGCAGGAGGCGCCTGCAACTAGGCAATTATAGTAAAACAACAAAAACTAGAATGTCGTATAAAGCTCGCCTGCTAACATCAACAGCGACTGTCACTTCGCCCCCACGGGAGGGCAAGAGATCAGTCAGTAACGTCCCCAAACTGAGAGCTGCAATCCCTTCCTCCTCTCCCGCCCCCCTACCCTGGAAGAGAAACCTGGAAGAGAATGCTGTAAATAGAATAAATTGTACATAGTAGTTAAGTTTTTATTGTAAATGACATTTGGATGAAAATATATATTTTTGGATTTTGGATTTGATAATAACCCTGAGGATTTCAATAATCCGAACAAAATAGGAGATCAGCACATGCTGAAATGAATACATTTAAATTGATCGATCCCAAACAAGGAATAATTTTGATATTCATAGATATTCAACCACGTGAATTTGGAATCTAGGTAGAAATCCTGGTAATCGTAGTGACAACGGTCACATTTGGGTAGTTGTTTTGTGTGGGTAGTATTATGTAATAACGATGAGCCCTCGCTATTGCTGTGTAGTCGATTGCAAAAATAGTACGTGTAAATTTCATACATTTCCAACGGCATCACATAAGCTGCAGCAAACAGATAAGTGTTCTGTTATTCTACAATATTTCAATCTCTAATTCCGGAACTTTAGGTTTTGATTCGATAAATATTTCAGAAGTATTCCGTTTTTCATTTGATTGTCTAGAAGTGGACAGTAAAAACTCAGCTCAATAAAGTGGTAAAAGTATAACCAAGTTCCATGGGACGGTGTTGAGTCGGTGACAAAAAGCAAACAGCGACTTAAGCTGGGAGTTCGAGAACGCATGGATGGTGTTGTAAACTGATCAGCCTTATGAACAGGAGACAGAGATACTTTTGATGTTTTTCTGAGTTGTCTATTATACACTGGCATATTATCATTACAAAGACAAGTACTTCGCAGATCATTTGTGTTTTGATTTTCATGAACTGGTTTCGGTTACAAAAGCAATGGACCTTATATGTGAACTATTGTTAAATGTAATGCACTTTTTTTTTTCTCGTACTGCATAAGCAATATTTTGTTGACAATTATACGTGTTAGAGTATTGAACGTGTTAGTATTATTCAGGGACCGTTCGAATTCTCACATCCTTGCAAGGATAAAAAGGGGTCCCATATTCAACTGAAATTGTCAACCTCATATCTTTTCTGATCATTATATCATTTGAGAATTCCATTAAATAGTTTTGCGTTGAATCTGATGTTATTTAGTGGTTTCCCGTCAGGTTAAAGCTAGCCAGGGTACTTTTTTCAATTTCATGAATCTGCAACCTTAATAAACAAACGAGTAAGCACATTACTTCCCGTGATAATCGACTTCATTCATTCACCAAGAAATGAAACAGACAGAAACAAGAAGAAAATAAAAGAAAGCAATGGGTATCCGTATGTTTACAGAGTACAGAGTACAAATTTGCAAGGTGAACAAATGAGGCCTTAGTTTAGCCTACGCTATTCCTCCAGTTTACCGAAGGTACCTAAAAGTACACAGAACTAGCATTATTTTGATATTCAAAATATCTGTAACTTGACATGCATAACCTCCAAATTTCGTATTAATACATATATTTTTCATCATTTACTTACTTTATTTTGACAGAAGAAAACCTCGATTCATCTGGAACTAGTAGTGAGCACAAAATTGTTACATCGTGGTGGATTATTTGGAAATTGTTAAAAAATTGAAATCGTTACACAGTGAGTAATGGAAATAAACCAGGAAAACTTCAGCTATCGAGTCACTAGAGGGCATTACCAGTCTCGCTGACAGCGAATTCGCAACAAGAACGCTATCAATAAAATGTAATTGTGAAAATATTTCTGCCATAGGATGAACTGTTGAAAAGTTATTTGAAAAAAAACATTCTTTATACCTTTAATCCAAGATGGCGATCCGCGCCGCCTCCTCCTCCCCCATCCCTCAAGTTCATCGAGGCGCACGGAACTAAATAACATATAAGAATATCGTTAATACCCCACCTTTTGTAGGGTAGAGTCCCCATTGACTGGAGTATTCATAGATGAATTTGATGTGGTAAACACTCGTCTAACATTTAGATGATTCAACAAAATAATAAAACAGGCGATTTAGAACTGGATTCCTATTCCAATAATTCATTTGAATGATCTCCCCACGATAAAGCAATAAGTTACAATATTTCATGGGGAGAAATTATTATATAATAGAAAACAGTTGATTTGTTCAAGACTCATAGTTTTGCATCTACATGAATGGCCAGCATGAAATCATCACCATTTGCAGATAGTGAAACGGCAGCATTACCAGAACCATCTACGGTTACAGCTTTTCCAGAACATGATCCATTTTCAAGACTCCCAGAGATGACATCACAATAAGTTCCAGCTGGGAGCCCCGTGGAGATGGATTCGTTTATGTCACCGTTTAATGTGAATGCGACGAAACCTTTATCTCCACGGCTGAAAGCAATTTGGTTGTCGTTGTTGTCCCACCAATTGTTCAGCTGTGTTCCCAGGCAAACGTTCCTGAATTTGACCATATTGAAAATCTGGTGCCATCTATGTTCACAGACCCATCCATTAGTGCAAGTTCCATCGCTGTTAAAACCAGGGGAAATGATGTTTCCATCCGAGCTTGGTGGCCCCTGATCGTGGGCGTTGAAATCAAAACTGGACATAACCCTAGTGGTGTAAAATGGATGTGCCAACATAAAGGCAATGGCGGCTTTGTATGGCTTGGGATTTTTGTAGGTTAGGATTCTGCTATCATCTCCTCTTTGATTGTCATGGTTATCGACGAAAACAACAGCGTCTCCATCGTTAAGTAAACCCCATTCCGGTCCCCAGTTCTTTAAAAAGTGGAGAGAATTGTGACCTTGGAAAGCGTTCCCAAGTTCAGCTCCATATTTGAATTCCAGAACATTTCCAAAGCCAGTGTACTCAGTTTTTTTGATTGCTTCACCACCTGCGGAAAAAAAAATTATATTTTTCCAAATTTGGAATGATTAATATGTGATCAGAAGAAAGTACATATTTTTCCCTTTCATTTCTTTCATGGAACTTGTAAACAAGAAAGTATATTTCGTAAATAAATCGTTCCGCCGTTTTCTTATATTTTTAATTAGACACAATCAAAATCTTACGGATGAATTATTCTGAATATTTTCAATTTCTGACTTATTCTCGAGTTATCTTCCAGGTGAACAACTTTCCATTTTTGTAGTGCACAGTATTTGTTTTCCATTGGCGACAAAAATTCGAAATATCATCAAAGAATGTTTCACGAAATGCACGATTGTAGATGTTATCATGTATAGGGTTTCGATTCTATGACATTCTGAAGGCAACGACATTTATTTTTACTTTTGGAACAACATTATAGAAATTTGGAGTGATATACAAGTTGAATCGAGGTGTATCGGAATCGAGTGAAGTGAGTTATGGCAGTTGAATTAACATTAAAAAGTTCCATGCTTCTTCCTTGCTGAGCTCGAATGAACATCCAATGAACGTTTATCGAAACAAAAATATTTTTATTTTTTTGAATATGTGAAGTAAACAAAATAGGATGTGTCTAATGTGGGGTACTTTGAAATGATGGAAAAGTGGAATGGTGTACCCCCATTTTCAATATACACTTTTGATATCATCAGACTGTGAAATGTCACTGCTGATTGGCTGAGTCTGGTATAAATTAATTGCGCGATTATTATTGGTCGTGCGATCTTAGGGTTTCATTGCACTGGTAGAACTAGTTGCGTAATGACTCTGTGTGAAGCGCGCTGTGTCAAAGCACTGTGCTTAGGACTCGTGGAAGAATTTAAAGCACTTTTGTGCTCGTAAGCATTGTGCGCCCGAGCACTTTTTTGGTATAGTGCATAATGGTTCGAGCATTTTACGAAAAGGCTTGGTGCTTAGTTATCCCGAAAAGTGCTGAAATACGAATCTATCAATTCTATCTTCAAATATTTTCCATAAAGAACAATATGAAAGAGACTGACGTGTATGTGCATTCGTTTTTGTTTAGTCATAGAAAAGACTTACCCATGTCAATAACTTCCTGGAAGAAGAATGGCTTCAATCCCGCGAGGAACCCTAGATCAGTATTCAAATTTTTCGCTTGTGAATATATACTTTCCAAATCAGCGGGCCACATATGTTTTGCGGCATCCACTCTGAAACCAGCTACTCCCAAGTCAACCAAATGATTTATATATCCAACAAGTTTTTGACGTACGTTGTCTTTACTCTGAAAACAATCCGATAAAAAAATTGGTAATGCGGTTATTTGTCTTTCATAGGGTAGAAGAGTGGAGATATTGCAAAACTAGTTTTGATTGAATGAGTACTGGGAAGTCCTTATGGATACTGCATTCTCAATTTTTTTTGTACATTATCGCATGAGGTTGATAATCTTATAATAATTTTATTCAGTAGATGGTAGGATTCAGATCCATGAATTCTAAGAAAAACTCTTTATACCAACGTATTTGCATCACAGTTTTTCCTTAATACTGGGGAAACTAGTAGTGGTAAAAAAAATTATAGTTTATTTTGGAATCTGAAGAAGTTAAGAAAGGCCATTATCAATACCACTATGTCTCTTCTAGTATTGACACTGTTTGCAAATTCGAATTATTTCACTAAGAATTATGTTTAATAAAAAGGGTTGTATATCTAGGATGACGAGATCTGTAAAATGTTCGAGTGAGATTGTGGTAATTTCGTAATCTGTGTGTCACTCGTGTTCCAATATCATTTTAAAATTTCGTCATTTTTCATCCAGATGGTATTCCATACAGTTGTCACAACTGATTTCATTGTGTTTGAATCCCTGAGGAAGTTCTTGTTTGTCTGTCGTGAAGAAAAAATCCCGACACTGTTTTCATTTGAAATGCCAATTCTGTTTATTTTCCATTTAAAATCAAAACTATTACATTCTGTTGTGTTATTAGGAATTAGTTTTTATAGTAAAGGTATCCAAAAATGCTCAAAAGACCTATGTTGTATTCCTTCATTTCCCCTCTGGACCTTGTTTTGGGACTTCCTGAGCGAAACCGATTGGGAAATTGACGTCCCATCAGCTGACTTCTATGCCCGTTTGAATAATCCATTTTGCACTACAAGAAAATTCCAGTGTTCCCACTTTGCCTTCAAAATGGAATATCTGTCCGAAATATCTCTCCAGGAGGGACTGCCAGTTCTGTCCTCTTTTTTCAAAGGAGAGAGTCTCCAATGTTCGAATCGTTTTCCTGATCGTGTTTCGTGTATGCGGAAGTCCATTCGTCCACAGGTAACAGTCTCGTTCGCTTGTCTGGTATCAGTAACCACTTCATGGCATCTTCTTCTTGGACGTTGCCCAGATGTTCTTGGATGCGGTCTTCTAGATAAGACATATGTATTACCATTGAGTAGTTCTAGTAGTTCGTTATAGAGATAGAACTGATTCATCTTTTCTGTGATGGACGCATTATCAGTTTTTCTGACCCTGTTAACTTGGATGACCTTGGGAGCTTCGCATTCACTAGTCAGCTTGCTCCACGGTGTATTGGAGGATCCAGTTTCTTGGTATTGACTCAAAAATTCACCAGATGATACGGTCCTCGTAGGTGAGGGGGAACGTGGGGGTATCCTCCGAAGTGACGAACAGGGTAGTAACCTCACCCTGCAATCCCTCTAGACATGTCCGCTCCTACCACATCCAAAACAGTTTCATCTTGGTGGTTTATTAGCATTGCCATTCTCTCAATATTTTGCTGAGCATCTGTTTCGTACTGTCACTTTTCGTTTCTCTTAGGTGGTTCTTCGATTGATACCACTCCTACTTCCGGCCTTGAAGGCTGCTTCTACTTCCAAGCAACTGAACGAAGCTTCACTGCATTTCTTGAAGTGTGTTAATCTCGCCAACTATTTTTTTAAATCCTCTAGACAGTCTGGGTAGGCAAGCTGGATAAGTCTCTGTACTTTAGCTTCAAACTACTGCAGATTTTCAGCAGATTCCTGCGCTCGTGTTTTCAACTGTGCTCGGTACAACTTTTCTCGATATTGGTCGCCGTACTCCCATTCAAGAGCAGCAGGTATCGAAATTTGCGAGGCTGGTCATCCGGAACGGTCTGTAACATTTCCAAAGCAGGTCCCCTCGAAGCCACTATAGGTGCAGAAGCCTTTTTATCATCGTCTCATCCACTGGCTGTTTCGTAGCTTCAAACTGTTCACGATATAGCACCAAGGCAACAGCCTTCCAAAAGTCGGCGGTCTTACGGAATTGTGCGATGTGACAGCACTGGCTCGGTGGTCTTGGATCTTCAGCGGCGCAACTTTATTTTCGAGTTTCTCCAAGTGATGCATTGTTCCCTCATCTATATCTCGCACCGCCCATACTTCTTCCTTTGCTCATTATCAAACTACTTTTCTCGCTTCTTCTCGCACGGCAGTAACTTCTCTCTTTGCTCCTTCCCGTACTGCATCAAATCCTTCCTTCAATTCTGCGATTTTTCCCCCGGTTTTCTGGAACATTTGCTCGAAAAATGCTTCATGTTACTCTCGTGGTTCCTTCTTCTTGCTTTCCTTCTCTCTCAGTCGGTGTTTTCTCTCCTTCTGTCGACGAACCTTCCCCTCTTGTTTTGCTTCCTGTCGTCGTTTCCCCTTCTTCTATCCACGTTCTTCCACCGATTGTTTTTCTATTTGCTGTCGTTCTTCCTCAAATCGTTCTTCCTTCAGCAATCGTCTCTCTTGGCAAACTGATATTTGATCATTTCCATCATGGCCTCCATATTTCTCGTATTCAATATGACTTTTCCTCAAATCAGCAACTAATATTCCCACTTTGGACACGAACTGTTACGAATCTGGTGTTTGATACCAACAACACAATAATGTAATCTGACAACTAAATAAATCAATCACAGTTCACTGTTGAAATATCGTGCACGATACTGTATTCCTTTTCTTTCCGGTGAGTTGATTTGTACTAGATTTCTTGTAGCTCCCGACGCCGCGTTATATAGCCATCAGTTGTAGAAAATGCTGGGGAAGTCGGTACCGTTCATCGAGTGATCGTTTGTTTGTTTAAGGAATTCCATAATAACGTCGGCGGCATTCTATTACGGGCAGTGGCGTTATATTCGTTTTTTGTAACAATATCATATTATAAAATGTGTTAATACATCGTGGAACATCCAAATTATTCTAAATCAATGATAATTTATTGTTCAATTGGAATGGAAACGTTGGCAAGGAAACAATTCACCAAATCCTATCCAACCTTTCAATAAAATTTCACTCGCACTTTGAAGTAAAACTAAAAAAATTTTAAAATCTACCAAAATCAATTAAAAAAATTGGCTGTCTCAAATATAAAATAGTTACGATATTTTAATCAGTTTCAATGATGTATTGGTCTAAAATGACGCTCTCTCAACATGTTTGAAGTTGGCCTAACGTCAAATTTAATTTCAATGTTTTTTTCTTATAAATATTTTTTGATACCAATTTTTTTATTTTTAAATAATGCATACAAGTAACCAGAGAAAATATCACACTATTCGATGTGAAATGGTGTTTGTAATATTTCAACACTTCTTAAAAATATAATCAGGTGTATGGTTGTTGTTGTTGTAGAGGAGAGGCGTTGAAAATTAATGAATTCCTCCGAAATACATCATCCCACTCTCAATAAAATGAGTTGAAGGTTTGTTCTAAATACTTGCAAATATTTTTTCCTTCAAGAAAAATCCTACAAAAATTTCAAATCCTACTTGCCATTCATGAAACCTCATACAACAGCGATGAGAATAGGAGATCTGGACTATATAAATAAATATCGCTGCCCGTCCAAGTATCACATAGGTCAAATAGAGATAACAGTTTTATCATTGGTTAAAGAACATGTTTTCATTAACGTTTTTAAGTCAAGTGAGCGTGATAGTAAATTAGGTGTACCGCAAGGGTCAGTCCTAGGACCCCTACTATTCGTGTTATTTGTCAACGACTTGCCCGAACACGTAACTGATTGCTACATCACCATGTTTGCTGATGACACAACAATTACAGTTGCTAGCCCTGATCCAAATGTACTATTAACTAATGTCGGCAGAATCATTGATTCATTCACATCATGGTGTGATAGAAATCAACTCATTTTAAACACAACAAAGTCAGTTTCAATGAAATTCTATAATAGGAAGAATAATATCCCTAGTGAAATAAACGCTATTGATGAAATAGTTATGTCGCAAGATGTAAAATTCTTGGGAACACTTCTAGATGAGAGGTTAGATTGGGATCTACATATCAATCCGTATGCAAGAAACTTAATTCAGCATTATTTGCAATCAAGCAGATGAAAACATGTGTAGCCAAGGAGAGTTTATTAGGCATTTATTGTGCAATGGTAAACTCACACATTTCCTTCAACATTATGTCATGGGGATTTTTGTAAAGATTTTGGTAGAGTGTTCATAGGGCAGAAACGTATCATAAGATTATTATTTGATATGGACTATCGAGATAGTTGCAAACCAATATTCAAAAGAGAGAAATTGTTAACTGCTCCATCCATCTATATTTTGGAATGTTTGAAATGCATTAGAAGCAACTTGGAATCCTTTGATACCAATGCTTCTTAGCATGCTTACAACACACGACATGGTGGTCTCCTAAAAATACCAAACCACGAGATTCCAAAATGCTCCTCTCTACAAAGCATTGAGCTCCTACAACAAATTGCCAACGGCAATAAGAAATTCTGAATGTGATAGAATATTTTTTAACAAAATAAAATGTTTGCTGATTGAAAAAGGTTACTATTCCTATCAAGAATATTTGGATGATCCATTATTGTGAATTATTTCACTTTTAATCAATTATTTCACTTTTAATATGTTACTTGTAGTGTGCTGTCATCTTACTTGTACATTTGTACTCGGGTCACGATTTTGTTTAAACTGATAATTGTGTCACTCTTAAATATGTATCTGGTGTTGAGCTGTCGTCATGTCCGTTTGACTTTATTTATAGACATGATCGTTATTTAGTTTAGTTCATTTATACTCAATGACCAACAATATAGTTTTGCTGTATCATGTGATTTATGTATTGTAGGACTTACCATATGTACACATTTACCTAAATGGCTAATAAAATTTATTATTATTATTATTATTATAACGATTCTGTACAATTGCATATAGAAAAAGAAGGTCGAGATCTCAAACTCTCAGAATCCTCAGAAATAACTAAATACAAACATTCTATATATACAGGGTGTAACTGAATAAGTGTAAAACATTTAAGGAGGTGATTCCTCATCGAAAAAAAGATAGGATCTTTCATATAAAGAAACTTCATTGGAGCATCCTTTGTTAAGATACAGCCCCTTAAAGGGGGTACATAAAATTTGTATAACAATTTTTTTCACAAGCACTGAAAAAGTTACAATATTGAAATTAACCTGACGTTTTGTACTACCAAAAAGACACTTAGCCAGTAATTTATTTGGTTTACCCCATGGTTGTAAGGGGTGAAAACGCAACCCTAAAATTTATTTCCAATGTAACTTTTTGTCTTATTATTTGTTTACCATTTAAAAATTTATTTCCGATAGCCTGTTTCATTCTAAACAAAAAATGTCTCTTGGGTTTTTTGTCCAAAATAAACCAGTAAGCAGCAAAACATTATTTTACGAACAACTACAGAGATACATCGTGTTAAATGCGAAAATACGAAACTAATCTATCTAGTAGGTCGCTATTAGCGATAGTGACAATTAAATTGGTATGACGCTGTCAGTTTGGGAATTTTCGAAATTGAATTAATACTAATTGTGTGTTGTTGTTCTGTTCTTAATTTGTTACTTTAATAATTCACTTGTTAATAAAATGGCATACACAAATGAGGAAATGGCTGATATGCATTACGTTTACGGTCTGTCGCAGGGGAATGGGTTAGAAGCTTCTAGAAGATATGCTGAAATGTATCCTCAACGGCAGCATCCTTCACATAGAATATTTGCTCGACTTCATCAACGATTACGAGAATATGGTTCATTCGACAAAAGAACGCAGGATTGTGGTCGCCATCGAGAAATACGAACACCACAGCTTGATGAAGCAGTACTTAATTTGATTGAAGAACAACCTACTACCAGTACTAGAAAGATTGCTTTCCAGCTAAATGTTGATCATATGACGGTATTTCGAATTTTAAAGGAACAACTCTTATACCCTTACCATCTGCAACGAGTACAGGCACTGTTACCGCGAGACTTTCCGAACCGTCTTGAATTTTGCAATTGGATGCTGGAAATGATTAGAAGAAATTGTGACTTTCTGAAGACGATAGAATTCACAGACGAATGTAGTTTTTCTCGGGACAAGATTATTAATTTTCATAATTACCACATATGGGCTGATGAAAACCCTCACGCTATTATCGAAACTAGCCATCATGAACAGTTTTCTCTTAACGTGTGGCTCAGGTTATTGGGGATGATTTAATTGGGCCTCATTTTCTACCTCCTCGATTAAATGGTGAGGCATACGTTCAATTTTAAGAGAAGTGCATCCAGTACTGCTGGAGGAAGTTCCTTTGGGCGTCAGAAGGGATATGTTTTTATGCATGATGGGGCTCCCGCCCATTTTAGTCAAGTAGCACGTCAGCATTTAACTGAAACATATGCAAATCAGTGGATAGGTCGAGGAGGGACCACATAAATGGCCCGCTCGATCCCCGGATCTCAATCCTCTCGATTTATCTATTTGGGGCCATTCACAGCATTTGGTATATCGTACTCCTGTTCGCGATGTAGAGGACTTAAGAAACCGCATCATCGATGCGTGCAGGGTAATCAAGAGACTCAGGAATATTTGAGCAATACGTGGCTCAATGCGCCGACGTCTAGACGCATGCGTAATGTTTGAAGGTAGACATATTGAACATTCACTATGATTTCTACATGTTGTGTGTTTTGTTATTAATAACTTAGTTTTGTTTATTACCCTTTAATCGTTTAATGCAGGTACTAACTACAAAATAACAATAAATCCAGTTCGCATTTATGACGATGTATCTCTGTAGTTGTTCGTAAAATAATGTTTTGCTGCTTACTGGTTTATTTTGGGCAAAAAACCCAAGAGACATTTTTTGTTTAGAATGAAACAGGCTATCGGAAATAAATGGTAAACAAATAATAAGACAAAAAGTTACATTGGAAATAAATTTTAGGGGTTGCGTTTTCACCTTACAACCATGGGATAAACCAAATAAATTACTGGCTAAGTGTCTTTTTGGTAGTACAAAACGTCAGGTTAATTTCAATATTGTAACTTTTTCAGTGCTTGTGAAAAAAATTGTTATACAAATTTTATGTACCCCCTTTAAGGGGCTATATCTTAACAAAGGATGCTCCAATGAAGTTTCTTTATATGAAAGATCCTATCTTTTTTTCGATGAGGAATCACCTCCTTAAATGTTTTACACTTATTCAGTTACACCCTGTATATATATAAACATTCTATATATATATATATAAACATTCTATATATATATATATATAAACATTCTATATATATATATATATATATATATTGAACGTCCGGATCAATCTGAATTGCTAATTTGTTTTGTTGGAGGTTCAACTGATAAAATTATATAGCATATCACAAAACTCCGATCAATCTTTTCAATTGTAATTCACTTCAACGTCACCTGATGGGGCTGTATGACGAAATCCGTGTCGTGATTTTGTTAAACCAATTCAGTGAAATTTATACAGTGAAGTATTTTCTTTCACTTGAATTACAGATTCATCAAATTACGGACAAATCTATTCGAAAGAATTATATTATCTCACCTGATCCAAATCTGGGAGACCAACCAATTCGCAATTCCTAACATTTGCGGCATCGTTGTAGTTATTGACTGTGCAAGTTTCGTGGAAGTCATCACTGTTGTATGGCACAGCTGGGTAAGACTTACTGCCTGGATCACTGGAACTTCCTGCAGTTCCAACACCATTCTTCGCAGCCATATCATTCATAAGCAGGTCAACGTATATCCTGAAAATTAAATTAGTGTTTAGCACTTGAGGTTGAGGACCATTCAGACAGGCGAAATTGTAGCTCTCTCCAATGTTGGTACCTCAGAGTTGATCGTGAAACAAGCGATCACACCCTTGGAGTCGAGTCTTACTGATTAGAACTCGGAATGAGAAGTGTTGAAATTGAGCAAGTTTTGAAACAGTCAGGTTGGAATATTATTTTTTTATTGCATATTTGGAATCTACGCATACGACTTTATTCTTATTTTTTTTTCCTACGTTTCTCAAACAATTTTTGAAAATGCTAAAATACTGTTGGGCCCGTTGATCCTCTCTTCTGCAGAAGGCACGAGCACGTGTTGCTGCCGCTAATATTGTGAAGTGTTTATTGTTCGCATCGTTATCAATATTCATTCTGTAATTTTCAAAATGCCTACTCCAAAAATTAGTTACCGTTGGTGTTATGTACCTGGTTTTGATAATAATAAATTCATCAGCGGAAGTTTGATTTGATTTTTTTAATTCTATTACGATTTGATGATTAGACAAACGCATGATGTCACGCTTTTTAATGTTATAATAATATCAAGTAAACTGCACGTTGATTTGTTTTTCCTGAGCTGTCACAAAAAATTCGCGTAAAATGTTTTTTTCGCATCGTTCGTTTGAGGCGCAAGAACAACAGCAGAATTCAGATACTTTTATTATTTTTCAGTTGTTCCTACTGTAGATAAAACGGATTTTTTTCAATAGCACATCAGGTTCTTCGTCCTGGCGATATAACCACATTAAAAAAGCTATCGCTTGTTTACAACCCCTAAAAACAAAAAAAAAGGCTGCTGCTTGAAAAATGTTGTTACAAAAGTTACTGACGAATTTTATGAATTCTCAGATAGTTTCAGACAGCGTATAAAAAGAGTAGTGCAATAAATTTCTAGTTATAAGTTCCCAAAATTACGTGAATAAATAAATAGGAATGTACTACACTTCACGAATATTGGTAATAACTCAATTTTTGATGTATTAATGTATTTTTGCATAGTTCCATCACAAACGACAGGGATTTTCTCAATAAAAAAATCTATAAAATATCCTGATTCTCTCGATTTTATAAATATTTTTTCCATTATGTTGATTCGTCTTTTATTTTTACCTTTCGCAGCTGCACAATCCAAACATGAATCGTTTTAAATGACATCTTCGTCATCGACTGTTATTTTCACACGATGCATGTAGCCGTGTCCCAACAGTATCGTGATGTCACGCTACCGAAATGCCACTCCGAGCAGACGGAGAATTTACCGATTTTTAAAATCATTTTTAACGAAAAATTGATTGCGAAAATCGTATTTTTCAACGGTACTATTGTTTTTAGTTATCAATCTCTATAATAAGAGTGTTTTTTTTACTGATTTTCCGTATCATGTTCCAACCTAATTATGAGCGTGTCGAATTATGCCAATAGGAGTTATATGAATGTATATCAACTCTTGGAAATGACCATTCGAAAAGTTTTATATTCTCATGGGTGGACTCAAGAAAACCAATCTTTTTAGAATTGTTATAGTAGCTGTTTCGAAAAAAAGGGGAGTTTCCAATTCATTTCCATGTGGTATGAAAGCTCACCTTACTCCAACGTTATTGCACCGTTTAATCATATCTGCAAGTTCTCCCTCATTTCCAGATCTAGTTGTCAAAATGTAACTGACTGGTTGATATCTTTCCCACCATGGATGATCATCTATTACCACATTCTCGCTAGGAGGTGAGATCTGCAGATGAAAAAAACCACTATTGATATCACCTGGACATAATTTCAATTTGTACATTCACCAAAAAAAGCCTGATAGACAATAACGAAAAAAAAACATACCATCACTATCATCTTTCTGAGACATAATTTTTTGCCATCGTTATATTTTTCAGCATTAAATTTCAGATGATCCAGAAGAAAAATATGAATCACCTTTCTCTGAATGTGAGGACTACAGGTAGCCCAGTCTGTAGAGAAATAAAGTTGATTTAATTTATTACAGATATCTGAGGGTTTCAGGTGATAGGGGGGGTTAGTACATACATGATGAATACATAAAAACGTTCAGCCAGTTTTGCCCTATATTTTTATAAACACAGATCGAAGTCGGAAAATTCAGTTTTCGGACCGTAAAATTTTCCGATTGCGTCATAGAAAAAAGTTGTGTCATTGAAAGTTGTAGATATTAAAAAAACCTTTGATAAAAATTTTTATGCAAAAAAATCAATGGATAAATTGTCGAGATAATAGCGAAAAACCCTATTTTTCCACTTTTTCAGAAATGTTCATAACTTTTGTAATTATTGTTATATAATACCTTGGTTAGGAGGGTATCATGGGTCCCCATAAGTGTGCCAAATTTCAGCAGAATCGGTTCAATAGTTTAGAAATAGTTTATTTAAACAATCGTCATAGGCAAGATAATGGATCTATAGATGTTGAACTGAGTGAACTTGATTCTTGAAAGGTTGAACCTCAAAGTAAGTTGATTAAATGTGTTATTTGTTGAAAAACTTGTTGTTAAAAGGTCCGTCAGAAAGAGTGGTGTTTTTGGCTCTCAAACGATAAAGGTTCATAATTAGGCTCGAAAAGCTGATTTAAAAAACACATATTGAAAACAAAAATCAATCTTCTACGGCTAATAGAAGCCAAGATAAAAAAAAATATTAAACAAAATATTATATCTGTTATTTAAAAACATAAAGAGTTGAATATTTGACAGATTTTCAATGAAAACCTATATTTTATAATTCACTTGATAGGTATACAATTGATTCAATATGTATGAATTCCTAGCCCTTTGAAGTAAAGGTACTCTTGCAAGAGCGACGTGGTCAGGTAGTGAAAAGAGCAGCCCGAGCTCCGCTTTAACGCGACGAGTTTCTAATGAAGAAACTTTAAATTGGAGCGCGCAACAAAATTTAACAATATCTCGGCTTCTAGACAACTCAGAACCTCATTTTCTCAATAATCTGGGGTAACTCAACTGGCTCATTTGTATTCTTCTGGGACATTGGGAAATGCCGGAAGAATCTACCTTTCAAGAATCGATTTCACTTTGTTTCACATCTCTAGATCCATCGTCTTGCCTATGACGACAGTTTAAATAAACGGTATTTCGGATAAACAAATGCAATTATTTGAAAACCATTAAACCAGTCTAGCTGAAATTTGAAAGACTTATGGAGACCCATAATGGAAATTTATAACAATAGGCGATATCACAAACTCGAAAATTTGCCTCATATGTGGTTGTTGAAATATAGTGATAAAATGTTATGTGTGGTTAGTTTTTCCTTGAAGATATTCTGTAATATTCGAATAAACGCTGCTCTAAAACCCTTAAACTTAGTGAGACATTCAAACACAGCGTTATTGTCGCTTCTTTTGACGTCTTATGTCCAATGATTTGGCATTCACTTGAGTTGCCAGTATCACTATTTTGTGGAACTTTTAAGGAAATGTTATTCTGTTCCATCCTATGAATAAAACAGAACTTGTGTCAGCATATGTGATATTGAAAAGAACACTCCGTATTTGTTAGCCGTTCTTCTTGAATAATATATATGTATACCGAGTGCTATGTCATTATTTTTTCGGCCTGCTCACATTGTGAAGAATATCATGAATAACACTTGGCAACGCTGTAAATCCTGGCACTCTCCGTGATCGGCGAGTTGCCAGTGTCATTATTTTGCGGAGCTTCTGAGGACGTGTTATTCTGTTTTATCCTACGAATAAAACAAAACTTGTGTTAGCATGTGTTATATTGAAATGAAGATTAAGTATTTGATAGCTGTTCTTGAATTGATCATTTTTGAATAATATTTATGGATACCGACTGCTATGTCATTACTTTTTCGGCCTGCATATATTGTAAAGAAATATTATGAATAACGCTTGGCAACCCGGCAATCGGCCATAGTTTTGAACTTGTTACGTCAAATCCTGGCGAGGTTTCCGCAGTGTTCAAACAGGAACATTTCTTTGGGAATTTTTTTTTATTCAAAGGTTTTCTCAATACCTACAATTTTTATAAATCCAACTTTTTTCTAAAAATAGAAAAATTCTACTGCCCGAAAACAAAATTTTTCGACTTTGATCGTTGTTTATAAAAAAATTAAGGCAAAACTGAGTGTACATTTTTCTCAAAAGTCCCCGCCCCCCTCTTATTTTTGGAACGATTATACATAAACAAGTGAAATTTGGAAACTGAATATTAGTTTGAAACAACGGGTAGTATTAATGATGCGAAACGATCTAGCAGACCACAAATTTCTGATGAGAAAAAAGTTGATATACTGGCAGAAGTAATAGTTAATCCTACTTCTTCAACAACCCACGTTGCACCTACCTGTGAAGTCAGTCGAAGTACAGTACAAAGGGTGTTGAAAAAAAACAAATTTCATCCATACAAATTAAAAATGGTTCATCAACTCTCAGACGACGACCCAGACCGAAGACTAGAATTTGGTGAAAATATGGAAACTAAAATTAACCAACAGCCAGACTATGTCAAAACCATTTGTTTTAGTGACGAAAGTACTTTCTATCTAAATGGGAATATAAATACACAGAATGTGAGGTATTGGAGTGACGCAAATCCTCGTGAAACACATACGCAATTTCCCCAGAATGTGAATGTATGGGCAGGTTGGGCCTCTTTTTTTAAATACTAATTTAACTGGTGAGGTTTATCTGGAGCTGTTGCAAAACGCAATAGAACCGTGAATCCTTGAAATTTTGGAAGATAATCCAGATGAATTTGGCAATTTGGAAATAACATTCCAACAGGATGGTGCTCCTCCACACTATTACGGTGCAGTAAAACGGTATTTGGATGAGGAGTATCGTGGTAGATGGATTGGACGACGAGGTTCAACGGAATGGCCAGCTCGATCACCGGACATCACACCTTTGGATTTTTTTCTATGGAGGTACCTTAAATCGAAAGTTTACGCCACTGAACCTGACAATATTGACGTTTTAAAATAACGTATTGTTGCAGAATGTGAGGCTGTTTCCGCAGACACATTTGCAAAAGTACGAGAAGAGTTTAAAAATAGGATATTTTCCTGTCAGGAAGTAAATGGAGGTCACTTCGAGCAATTTTTTCAAGTAGGTACTGATTCTTAAATCTATAATTAATATCATACTGAATGGAATTTAAATTTTAATGTTTACTAATGAGCCATTAAAACTGCCATAAACACAAACAAAATTAGTATTATTGAATAAGTTATTTTATAATAACAACTTTTTTCATCCCAAGAAATAATACAATTATTCATATTAGGGATACAATACAAAATAAATAACATATATTTTCAAACAAGTGTATGAATTATTTTATCATATGGGATAAATCAATAAAATAGGTTGTATTTCTCTTATTATAATTTTGTATATTATTTTTTGCACAATAAAATGAATAAATTATTGAGAGATCCAATATTTTTTCAAATCAGTCTTGAAAAGGCTATTAAAACGCATATTTTTCAAGTGATCAGGAATCAAATTGTATGTCATTATACCTTGATAAAATATTGACTTCCGACCAAAGTTTGATTTTATCGGAATAGTACATAAATTTTTACACTGACGAGTATTATAGTCATGGATATAATCAATTTGTGTGAATGTGAGGTTAAAATGTTCAGCAGAATTTTTTATAGAGTGGTATAAACAGCAGATTTTGAAATTATATAAATTTCCGATATTGAGTAATTCATTGGGTTTATATAAGTTACTGATGGTTCGAGGTACTGGTATCTGAATATACATTTTATTATTCTGTTTTGTATTACTTGTAATGGTTTTATGATTTTTTTATTTGCAGTTCCCCAGACTGATATAAGGTATTGAAATTTTGAATAAAAAAGACAAAAATAAATGTTTTTTAAATATTTCAAAGGAAGATAGTCTCGAATCCTGAATAGAATTCTAACCATAGGTGATAGGTGACGTCTTAAATCTTCTAAATGTGTACTGAAAGAAAGAGTTTCATCTGAATATAGTCCAAGGAATTCAATTGTAGTGGAATATTTGAGATTATTAGCTTAATTGTATGATTTTGAACATTTGCAAGTTTGGTTTTAGTTATAAACATAAACGAAGATTTTTCAATATTTAATGAAAGCTTATGCACATCTAGCCAATGTGAAATTATTCTCAAATCGGTTTTCATTAGAATTTTGATGGAATATATGTCACAACTATTGTAAATTAATGTAGTATCATCTGCAAATAATTTTAATGATCCGCCTAATTTCAATTTTGAAACCGAATTTATATAAATTAGAAAGAGTAATGGTTTTATTTTTATCTAATTGTAATTGGATATCTGTTATGACATCTAATACTGCAGACTCTGTATCACTGTGTTAACGAAAGCCATACTGTCCCTCATATAGAAATTTTTTTGATTCCAAATATTCCTTTAATCTGCTGTAAATGGCCTTTTCAAAAATTTTTGAAAAAACGTTGAGAATTGATATTGGTCTATAATTATTGGGATCATATTTTTTACCATTTTGGAAAATAGGTATAACTTTGGCCATTTTTATATTTTCCGGTAGTTTTCCACTCTCAAAAGATGTATTTATTAGAATACTGAGAATGGGTGATAATTCTGATTGGACTTTTTTCACAATATATACATTCAGATTATCAAAACCAGGTGATTTTCTAGAATCTAAGTTACTGATGATTTCTTCAATTTCTTGGCTAGTTGTTGGTTCCAGAAACATAGAAGATAAAGAACTATATTTATATAAAGAATCATCTTCAATATTAGTAATGTTACCAGATATTTTTTCTGCGATTATTACAAAATGTTCATTAAAATGATCACATATTCCTGTTTTTTCTTAAATTTTCTTGTTGTTTAATATATAGTGGATATCTGATGTTTGTTGATTTTTATTGTAAAGAACTTCATTTATCGATTTCCACATAGATTTTGGGGTCAGATTGTTATTGAATTCATTCTCATAATATTTCATTTTTGTTTTTCTTAAGTTTTTTTTACAAGTTTATTATAATAATCATAGGATTCTAAAAAGTATACATTAGAGGGATTTTTCTTCTTCTTGTAATGAAATTTATCCCTGATTTCAATCAATATTGAAATTTCTGCATTAAACCATGGTTTATCATTACTAGAAAACCAAATTTTTCTTTTAAAAGAATGTCTTTCAATAATTTGGGAGAGTTTTCCATAGTTTATATCAATATTATTATTTAAAAAAATATTAGTGTCTAAAGTTAAAAGATCATTTTTAATACTTTTCACATTGTAATTGGTGAAAACTTTTTTATATCTCAATCTTTTTTTCTCACACTGAATATCTATTGATGCTATTTGAAACTTATGGTCACTTAGTGCTGTATTTAAAATTAATAATTGTTTGAGTCGGGAAGAATTTGTTAGAACATGATCAATTAGTGAACTAGAGTTATTCATATCTCTGGTGGAGATATTGATGTTACACAATTTGAAATTATTAGCAACATATAAATCATGAAGTCTATTCACATCACTATTTTTTTTGTTGAGTATATCAACATTCATGTCCCCAAAAATAAAACAGTCAGTTTTCAATTCATTTATCTTTTCTAATTTTATATCTAAAAATCTTAAAAAATCATTAATATTATAGTTAGGAGGACGGTATATACCACAAATTATAAAATTGAATGATTAAACTTTATAAGGGAATATGAGATAAGACTTTCTTCTTTCTGAAGAATCTCAAATTTGATTTTTTGTTCAATAAATATCCCTATACCACCTCCCCTTTTTTTTCTAGATGAGTAAATTGATTTGTTATTTTCAATATTATAATAACATTGCTCTTCCTTGGTTACCCATGTTTCTGAGATAACTACAAGATTTGCCTTACATTTATTTATGATTATTTCAAGTTCATCAATTTTATTCTTCATCGACCTGGCATTAATATACATTATCTTCAATAAATTATCATCTTTTGAAGAAAAATCAGAAAATGACTGAAATTCTTTAACTTCTATATTCCAATCCATTTCAACTACTAAAATTAATATTTGAAAAATTCAGCTTTTGAAGAAATTTGTATGTTTCACATAGTTCCTTTTCTGTTGCCATATGATTGCTTGGATGATTTTTTTTATATTTTTCATTTGACAAACAACAGTTATGACATTTTTCATCACTAGAAATTTTAGTGCAGTTTTTTCTATCATGATTATCCCCACAAAAAGAGCATATCCTTTCATTTCTACCTTTGTGTGTACTATGATTGAATCCAAAACAATTCATACACTGGGTTATATCATTATTTTCGTAAACCAAACAAGACTGCCAACCAAAATATAACCTAAATCCAGAAATACAAATTTTCTCGAATAATTTTCCGTTAACTTGGGCAAATATAGTGTGACTATTTCTTCGTTCTATGTTTTTTATGAAATCAATTTTGAATATATTATCTTCAGTTATATTATTTTGTTTCTTAAATTGTTCTTCAACCTCACTATTTGATAGTTTTTCTGTAAATTTTACTCCTACAATTTTTATCCTTGGATTCTTCAAAGTTTTCTCTTCAATAGAATAATCCTTCTTCATTTTTGTTGTGATTTCTTTCTTCGGCACTTCCAGATTAGATTGGTCTTAACATTTTATCCGAATGGTTCCATCTTTCTGACTATCTATTTTATCTATTTTAATTTTTAGTTCCGTGGGATCCAAGTTTTTATTCAAATCTAACATGGTTACTTTCAATTCTTGCTGTTTAATTGGTTTCAAATATAATGTTGAATTTTGAATTTGTTTTGGAAAATTAGTACCTTGGGAATGTCCTAATTTAACAGCCTCAGAGTAAGATTTGGCCAAAATGGTAGTTGTCTGATTTGTTCGCATTTTTTCAACAAGTGATATTTTTTCATTCATCCTGCTCAGAATCTCCATAATTGTATCTTTCTCTACTATATTTGATGTGATTAAGTCATAATTTCTTTCAAGCCTTTCATTTTCTTTTGAAAAATGTTTAATGTAATTGTCTTCTTCAGTCAGCAACATTTCTTTTGATTCAAGTAAATTTATTAGGTACGAGTTTTCATTTTTCAGTTTTTCATATTCATTTTTTAGGTCTGAATTTTCACAGCAATATTTTTCACTAATAGATTTATTGTAGTCAACTTGAATCACTTCACTTCCATCTCCCTCATTCAACTCCATTGGAGAGCTTGTGTTTTCAACCTTCTTCTTGGCTTTCTCCATTGATATTGTTAGATTACCACAAATTACAGTTAATTGACATTGTTCTTTTAAAAGAGGTGTCGCTTGCCGTAAGGTTCCATTTAAAATTCTTGGTCACAATGGCCTTGTGACGTCATCATTGACGATTTCGTCATCTATCATCACTAGTAGGGAAGTTTACAACCTTTAATATTCAGTTTCCAAATTTCACTTGTTTATATATAATCGTTACAAAAATAAGAGGGGGGGAGCGGACTTTTGAGAAGCACTGTATTTATCATGTACTAACCCACTTCTATCACCTAAAATCTGAAATATTTTTTTACGTGAATTCGAACAATTTGGTGTGAGGGTCCAATGTTATTCAATAAATAGGTATAAGTGCCATCTTGTACTTTTTGGCCTAAATTTTCACGTATAACTTAGGCAATCCCCACATCCAAATAAAATAAAAATATCATAGAGCACAAACATGAGTAGAATACAAGCGGTTCTACACAAAAACAATCAAGGATCTGTAGTAGATTCATTCAATAAAGTCTCGGAAATTATTCCATAATTAACTGGGTTCTCCTGAAATATAATTCCTCAACTTTTGTCTATCTTATAAATAGAACAATTTCACAGGGGGATTGAACGGATTGTGATGACACGTTTCCACTATGAGTAACTTTTTGTTGAAAATAAATGTTGAGTGCAAAACTAATGTGCGGTCATTTTGTCCGAATAGTTGCAGTGTTGATTAAACCTAAAAAATTTCATTCACTTTTGTTTTTTTAACTTACATAATTATTGATTGTGAAATTCAAAAACTATCAGACTTGTATACAAGTTTGGCACTGTTTCCGGTAAACATGTCCCAATATATAGGCATGGAATAGATCTGAATATTTTCAGTCATTCAATTGAATTCTCGAATTATTTTCGATTCATTCAAGAATTTCCTTTTTTTTTTATTCCATCTCGTCTATTACATCAGAATTTGTCTAATAATATCAAAAAACGTATATATCCAGAAGGCAATTTGCATAAAGTCTAGGATGTAAATTTCATATTCAAATGGATGAAACTTCCAAAGGGAACTTTTATCATACCTTTGAGCTTAATGTCTAATGGTATTTCATCTGAATGTTTTTGTGGTGACTTTATTTATATCTAGGGATCTTGAAAATTCTATTCAACCAAATCTAGATGTCCTTGATAATATGATTATCAACAAAGATTGTCCATTTTATCCTGATGGAGAGTTACATAGGGCAGTACTTCTGTAATTTTTTTGAAACATTTACAAATTCATATTTTTTTACATCAAAATTTTACTGATTCAATCTACATCTTCTTTCCTAAGTATCATGAGAATCATTCGTTTAAAACTCTCCTTTCTCTATCATAATTGATAAGAGCCAATGGAGATGGAAGTCAATAAAAAATAATCTAGAAAAAATGTCACCTGAACTCCGGCAAATCCATTGGGTCCTAAGAAGTTTTCGCACTCGCTGGCAATGTCACCCCATTTCCATTCAAAAAGGTGGACAATAGTACTTCTGCCACTGACGAAATTATTATCTTTTTGTGCATCTACCAGCACTGATAAACACAAAACAGTTGCCAAAAATAGTGGAAGTTTCATCCTGATAATGAAGCTTCCAATGACTTATTGGTTATCCGATTGAAATTGTTTCAATTTATATTTTTTCTGGCTCTTCCTCTGGAGTGGGGCAGATAAAACCTTGAAATATAAAATTTGTAATTTGAGTATCAATTGAAATGCGTTTATCTGTACTTCAATGGGTTTCCAATTGAAAACATATCGAGGTTTCAATGCCAATTCAATGATTTATCACCTTGCCATAGGTTTAAGGTTCACATAGATTTTTTTCTTATTCCAGCGTTCAACTATTTGAATTTGATGCGTATAGAATTGAGAATGGAATACTAAAGAAAATACGACGCTTTATATTTCTCGTAGCATATTCCCAATGGAAAGGGTTCAAAAAGGTTCAACTGAATCGAGTGAATTAAGTAGGTTCACACATACCTTTCTCAGGTGTATAAATACATTTCCTCGCAAAATGATTCGATTCACTAAACCATTTCATTATAATGTTTCGATTGGCCAGAACGTACATGACTGATTTGAATTGAAAGTTTCTATTGGTTTCTAGAAATGTCAATAAATAATCTATAAAATACCACGAGAGTTCCATTAAGTAGAAAATAATTCTCCAGATTTTTTCTCAAACTTGTTGCTATTTGGCAATAGCCACTCGATCCCATCGGACTCTCGTGTCTATTGCCTGGAAACAAGTTTCCGCAAATCTGTCAAATCATTTTCACTTTATTCTCACTCTCTGGTATCTGAAAATATTTTGAACTTCTCAATAATTAGAGCAGTAGTTGAGTTTTAGCTTTTTGATTTCGATTTCAATCTTTTCATTTTGGCGTTTCATTGAAATATATTCAATTGTTTTGGGGAGGTATTGGAATATTGCTTTCCGTTTTTTGTGTTTTATCTCCTCTTCTTTTGATGAAGTTTGCATATATAATTACATGTCCTGAATGACTGACTGACATACGATCAACGACCAGACCAAACCGCTAGACATAAAGAGTTGAAATTTTGACAACGTATTCCTATGATGACATAGATAACCACCAAAAAAAAGTTTTTTTTTATAATCCATCCCCGAAGAGGTAAGAAGGGGGGTTGAGAACGGGTTTTTTTTTTTTAGTCAAGGTCATGAAAATTGGTATTTGAGGTTTTTACAAATAAAAAATACGTGTTTATTGTTTTCAGGAATTAAATCCCCAAAGGCATGAAATGGGGGGTAAAATTTCGTATATGGGATTCGTTAGTTTTCACGTTGGGGTCGTGAAAAGTGGAATTTGAGGTATCTGTTACAGATTAAGGAATACTTGTCTCAGTGTTTTTAGAAATTCAACCATTAAAAGGGTGAAATGGGGTTAAAGTGTGTATGAAGGTTTCGTTAGTTTTCAAGTTAGGGTCATAAACATTGGTATTTGAGGTATCCGTTACAAATAAAGAAATAATGTTTCAGTATTTTTAGAAATTCAACTCCTAAAGGGGTGAAATTTTGTATGGGAGTTCCGTTAGTATTCAACTTAGGGTAATAAAAATTGGTTTCTGAAGTCTTTGTTACAAATAAAAAAAAACAGTGTTTTAAGGAATTCAACCTCCAAAGGGGTAAAATGGGGTGAAAGTTTGTATGAGGTTTCCGTTAGGTTTTAATTTCTGCTAATGAAAATTGGTGTTTTGGCTCTCTGTTACGAATAAATGAATTGTGTTTAACCATATTTGAAAATTTTGTCCCTAAAAGGGGATAGTGAATTTTTAATAGTTGTCACAAAGCATTACTTCCGATCTCAGACCAATTATGCCACCCAAACCAGATAACGGGACAACGGGAAACGTGATAACAGGATTACGGAAAACAGGAAAACTGGAAACGGGATAACGGATAACGGGATAACAGGATAACTGATAACAGGATAACGGAAGCGAGAAGCTAGATGGAACAACACAAAGAAAAACATAGGAAAAAAATAAATTATATGCGGATGAAATCACTAGTATATATATAATATATATATATATAGAGAGAGAGAGAGAGACGAATATATATAAACATATATATATATATATATATATATATATATATATATATATATATATATATATATATATATTGTAATATAATGATAATTTAAAAAAATGAATTGTTTTTATGTAGTAAGATAGCTAATAGTTTTCGTTATTCTTTATGAACCAAATTGATATGATATAGATAGATATTTTTGCCCTGTATAATAATTTGTATGTGGTAATAATAATTGCCAACGAACGTCACTGTTCTCTCGTCACGTAGCTGACAATTGTTATTCCTTTTCTCACCACAGCTAGCACAGTTGGTACGCTCTCATCTCAGATAGTCGATTCAAAGCAATTTAGCCCTCACTTGATATATCAAACTCAAGTTATTCAATGGTCGTAGGTATGTTTGTTGATCATTGTGAAAGAACAAACAACAAAATATCAAAAAGCAATTATCTCTTTTATTCAGGAAGACTTAAAATACCTGGCCTACGAGAAATAACTTATACTAGTGGGAATATACAAATATTCACGGATAATCATAAAATTGAAATCATGGATAGATAAACAGAACCTCACTTTTTTCGTGTTATTGAAGTTTTCTGTTATTGTTCAAAATAGAGTGACATAAAGTTCTTCGAATGTGAAATTCGTTATTGGTGAAATAGTTCAGGACCGGAAAATGCACTATTAAAGTTTTTATACCTGTTGGAGATGTCGGTGTTTCAAAATATGCCCTGAAACTGGATACCTTGTCACTACAAGCGCTATCAGGAACTCCAATACCATAAATCAGGAACCATCCAGATGCGGAAATCAGCTTTGGAGACGTGGAAATGATATATAATCAAGGTAATACTAGTTTTGCTCTTCAAATGTTGGAATTCGTTCAATTTTTGTTCTATCAAAATGTTGCGTCCATTCCCTTCTGATTTTATTTTCAATCTCCTCGTTGGCTTTGTTTGTTGTTGCCTCGATACAAGTTTCCCTTCCTGTTTTCCCATTTGAATTTTTGAATTCGCGCACTAAATTGTCACATTCCACTGTTTAGGTTTATCTTACTCAATTTATATATCCAACTATTTTTCCATACTTATTACTATTTACAAATTCTAATAATAATTGCTTATGATATCAACCAATTGCTATTCCCTCACAATTTCCAATTTTTACCTATGACCATCTCTTCTCTGATTGGCTATTATCATGAAGACGTTTGCTGTTCTACCATTGGTTACTTTTAGTTATCTCCAAGTTCATATACTGTATGTTTCAAATTTACAAATGTGTTGATCACCTTTTATACACGCCAATTTTGTAAATTAAGACTTTTTGTTGTTTTTTTTCCAATTATGGTTTATGATCAATATGACAGTGTATGAAATTGATTGTGTTATATTATTTTGACATTTTTATCTATCCATATTATACAAAGGCTTATAAATAAATAGAACTTCAAAAGTTATTCAAAAAAAAATCTCTTGGAACTAATAACTATTTAGTAATTATTATTTCTGTGGGTTTTTTCCTTTTAAACCTTCAACTGGCATAACATAACAATAATATATATAGAGGAAATTTTTGAGGTGTCTTGAATCCTAGTCTATGTTTATGTGGTTGGGAGGTTTCTTGGGCTTTGGATTCGTCAAATTAGCATCGATAGTTAATAAAAAAAGCAAGAACAATGTTGGATTTCGTCTTCCGGTCTTGTCATGACTTTCGAAATATTTCAACTCTACGTATGTATAATGGCTTATGTTAACATGGTACGTTCAATTATATGGAATCCCCAGTACGGGATACACACGAATAAATTAGAAATCATTTAGAATAAATGTATCACTTCTGTTAGTTAAAAAAGTATTTTCATACAAATGACAGTACGAAAGCAATCGAATTTGTTGACACTGGAACATCGTCGCAAATTGCTGATACTAAGTTTATGTTCAAAACAGTCAATAATCTCATCGATCCAATTTTGACAACCAGCTCAATTCTTATTTCAGTATCTTTCCATATTATACAGAAAAAAAACAAATTGTTGAATCAAATAAAATTTATTTGAATCAAACGAATAAAAGTGTCGTATATGCACGACAAAATATAATCTCAAAATGAGTAAAATAATTTCTTGGTTTTGGATCAAATTCAAAGTTTCAATCAACTAAAACTAATTTGCATGAACCAAATATCTTATTCGACCAACTCTATCCATAACTCGTTTTGGCAGAAATGTTATTCCAACCATTTAATTACCTTGTTCAATCAAATTTGCTGATGGCTTTAACAAAAATATTCATTCATACAAGTATTTATGTCGAATTATGAATTCAATAAAATGTCAATTCAACAAAATAAGCTGATCTCTTCACTAAAGATATTTACTCAAATGAGTAATCATTTTGTTAATCCACTGAATTGACATATATGGCAACCCAGCATGAGAGCCTACAACACACAGTTGAGACCAGGTCGCAACGATGATAAGTTGGCTTGGCGAGATCTGGCGCAAAACCTAAAAATAAATTTGAAATGAAAATTCATTAATTAAAATTTTCAATCGAAAAATTTTCCCATTCGGGAGATTTCTATAACTGAATGCTCTTTACATTTCAGAGTCGGGTAGTCATATACTAGTTTCGACGAATATAAATCTCGCATTCACTTTCGCACAGGGGGCGTGGCCTAAGAGCGTGCTCTAGCCTGCTATTTGAACCGTGCATTTTCTGCATCGGCAGGGGTTTAAAAGCACTCAGAGGCTGACTTCATACCACAGGAGGTACGATTTCAATCTCGCAAACGTGTCAATTTGCGAGTTGAGGACCGCTCGAAGAAGGAGCGGGGGAGGATGGAAGTGGAAAGTAAATCTCGTTTACACATATAACGTGAAGGGGATTCAATATCCATGGGCGCTCAACCTTGAGGGGGGCATGGTGTGTATCGGCAGTCAGTCTCCGATCACCGTCTGAGACACAGCCTCTACCTGCGAGATAATTGTACCCAAGCGCATCAAGACATTGCAGCCGTCCAGATCTCAGATCATTGGTGATTACCTGCGAAATACCCAAAAAGGATAAAGAAGAAATTTGTAAGAAGCTTGTATATTTTTTTATAACAACTTGCAAAGTAATTCTAAAATTCGTTAAAGACCATATATTTAAATAACTATTCTTTCATTTCAGAGAATTAATTCAAATCCGTTTTTACCTTTCAGAGATAATACATTTCCCCATTATAGCAAATGATCAGAACCTTTATTTTCAGGAACTAATATTATTTTTCCCACACAGGACATAATAATTTATAATTTCAGGAGTTAATCAAATTACTTACAGGTATGGTAAAAAAGAAAACTATCGCTCTGTTATCGGACGCACACACAGAAAGCAAAAATAGCATTTTTCTCAGATGAAGAAAGCGTCAAATTATCTTCAGACGAGAGCAGCCGCAGCTCTCTCATTATTAGGAACAAAAAGAACACAAAAAAGTTAGATCAAATCCACGAATCAGTGAACAAGCTGATACAGTAGCTGGATGAAATCCGCAAAGAAAATGCGAAATTCCGCAAAAAAAATGCGGAAATGCGAAAAGAAAACGCGGAGTTGAGGAAACAACTCCAAATGTTCCACCACACCGCAGCTTCTG
This sequence comes from Gonioctena quinquepunctata, assembly GCA_018342105.1. Taxonomy (NCBI): domain Eukaryota; kingdom Metazoa; phylum Arthropoda; class Insecta; order Coleoptera; family Chrysomelidae; genus Gonioctena; species Gonioctena quinquepunctata. Next base: position 78,195 of record JAFIRS010003440.1, read on the forward strand.
CCTCCCAAAAATGAGAAAAAGGTGCTGAATGAGAAAAAGGTAGAAAAACCGGTCCCAGACGCAGCGACTAGTGGAACAAACATGGAGACGGTTGAAAATCAAGTCTTTAAGAAAAGAATCTTTTCCGATGAAACGGAGAAAGAGGGCGAGGGCAATGATGACAAGTTTACCACTGAAGCCAGTAAGAGGAAAAACAAAAGAACTGCGAAAATCGCAGCCCAAACGGCCCTCATTGTCGAATCGACCCCCGCTGCACCCAACGGCAACCAGAAAATCTTTGACGCCCCCCCGCGGGAAGTGACCCCAAAAGACAGCCACCAATAGTACTTAAGAATAAGGGAAAGTGCCAAACAGTATCCATGTCCACTTGAGATCTTGATATTAGTTCGTGTAGTTCTGCCTTGCGGCCGAGTGCGCCGTTGATGTTCCAGGAGCAGATTGTTAGTTTCTCTGGAGGTTGTGCTGCCATTCATTGATTTCCGGGGGACTGGCTTTGCTTGAAGACTTCTTGGAAGCTTCTGGTAGGGCCAACAGTTTCTGGTTCACTGTTGAGGTTGCTGTGGTTGTTATCCTGTTTGGCCCCATGTTGAGGGCTGACGTTTCTGGGAGCTTTCCTCTTTTGTGGTGCTTTTGGTGCTGGCTGTCTTGGTGGCTGTGGGATAGCTCTGCCGCTGGCTTTGGCTTCAGCAATTTGGGGCATCCTCTGAAGCTGGCCGTGTGTGGGCCTTCGCAGTTGGCGTACTTGGGTGGTTTCAGTTTTGTTTTGGTGCAGGTGTGGGACTACCCATGGTTAGTTCAATTTGATTCCCAATTCACTGTTTTGCAATAGTATTACAATGATGAATTGATGAACATATAATTTGGAATGCAAACCAGCATGAGGAATTCATGTTTCATTTGATATACCCATGAGTTAAACATAAGTATGCCTGTGTTATTGGCGACTTGTATGATATCAAGATTTTTGTGATAGGAATATGGAAGTTGTTTATCTGATTCCATATAATTACAATTATAAATGACCTTGTGATTGAATATTGAGGAAATTGTCTTCATATTGAGTTAATATACATATAACCGAACAATCCAACAAATTAAATGGATTGACAATTCAATACGCATGCGCTACATCAAATGTATCTTAGAGTATTTGTATAGTCAGTACCCATCCGTGTGAATTCGTATAACTAGTGGACGATTATATCGTATCCAAGATAGCACAGGATGTCTGTATTACGTCCATTACATGTCCAATTATCGTCTGAATGTCCAGGACCAATTCTGGACGTTTCAATTATGTCTAGTTTAGTAGATCCTCGGGACGTCCAGAAATATATGTCCGCAGTACGTCCATTCCAGGTACTTTATTATATTATAGATTATTCGCATTGTACTATTTGATGATATGAGCAGTAAAAAATTTGAATTAATACTGAGATGATCATAAAAGATGCCGTGCATTAGTAAGGAAAACACTCCGCATTTATGTTCCCTAGCTATGATTCCAATATTCTATCCATATATTTCAACATTTTCGACTATATTAATAATATATAATGAAAAATAACGTCTAATACAGCAAGACGTCAACGTTAAACTCATTAACGACCATTTCAAATGAGTAGAACTTTTGTGGAAGTTTCATCGCTTTCACGCATCGAGGGATGCCATGGCAACATCTTTGAGAGTGCCCAAACCATTAGCACTTGTGGCACTGGGAGACGAATCCGCCGGTCCTCTGCCGTTGTGGTTCCACTCTGACTTTGAGCATGACACAGGTGTCGAGCGTGAAGATGTGGCTCTCGGATTCGGGCACTTTCACTAGGAAAAGCGGTAGTGCCTTTTTGGTTCGCATCGAAGTCATTCGATGGCAGTCCGGGACGGTGTACCCTGAGTCTTGTAGGCTTTCCTCAACATCATCTGTGCTAGTGGTTTCTGGTATTCCGGGGACCACGGCGTCTAGTGGTATTTCGGATTTTAGCAAGTAGGTGTAAAAGTCGTGGCCATTTGCTTCTAGAAAGACAGTGGCTGCCTTCCAGTTTGTTTCGTCGTAGGTCTGAATGTTCATTCCGTTTTCAGTTAGTCTGGCCTTTATGAAGTTGCGGATACTGTTTGCCACTTTTCCTTATTCTTAAATACCATTGATGGCGGTCTTTTGGGGTCACTTCCTGCGGGGGGGAGCGTCAAGGATTTTCTGATTACCGTTGTGTGACGCGGGGGCCATTCAAGACATAGTCCTGAAACCCAAGAAGAACTTCCACCTTCCAGGATTCAACTGCTACCGAATAGACAGACCAGGACACCGCACCACAGAGGCGCAGCCCTGCTTGTGAGTACCAGCTTCGAACAGCATGAAGCTGAGAAACCAAAACTATCGCGAGGCGAAGCAGTCGCAGTAAAAGTGAAGATCAGACGCATAGGAATGCTGAGAATCATCTCAACGTATATACAAAGAGAAGACCTAGCAGAACTATTCCCAGACCATCACCCTACGGTAGCCATCGGAGACTTCAATGCGAAGTTACAGACTTGGAACTGCAGAAACAATAATCCACGAGGCCGAGATCTGGAGAACTTACTGGCCGATTACAACGACATCGAAGTAGCAACCCACCAATAGGAGAGGGAGACGCGGAACCAGAGGAGCCAGCTACCAACAAGATCACCAATTGGAACCGATTCCAAAGAATCATACATGACTCCATAGATCACATCCCACAAGTCCATACCAAGACAGACCTCGAAAGAGCAACAACACAGCTGTAACAAACCATCCAGGATGACACAGAACGCAGCTCCATAACCACCCCAAGCAACCAGGTTCAACTGCCAGCTAACACTAACCCTAGAGGTTAGGGAGTTAGTTAGGAACAGGCACCGCCTGAAGAAGAGATACCAGAGAACACTGGCCCCCAAAGACAAGAGGAGAATGAACCAGGCAGGCAACTGCGGCAGAAATTCAGAGCTCACCGAACACAACAATGAACGAACAGGGCGACAGAAATAAGCACAGACGACAACTTTGTATGGAGGATGCAGAGGGTACTTCGACAAGGCAGAAGGAAACCGTGCCCACCACTACACGGAGAGAGGGGCCTGGTCTACACTGACAACAAAAAGGCCGAAGCATTTGCGGACGCCTTCGAACGCCAGTGTAGAGACAATCAGGTCCACCAAACCGACGAAGTGAAACACATGGAAATCCGAGCCAGCCATACCGGCAGGAGAATAAGACGGATCAACGCTGCCGATTACGTCCTAGAACCAACTTCGCCAGAAGAAGTCAAGGACATCATACGAAACCTTGGTACACGCAAGGCACCCGGACCATGCTAAATCCCGAATAGAGCCTTGAAGGCTCTACCGAGAAAATGAATCGCTGCCGTGACCAACATCATCAACTCAGTGCTCAGGCTCAGACACTTTCCACTGCCCTGGAAAGAAACCACAGTTACCAGGATCCCGAAACAAGAACCCTGTGATCCCGCAAAACCACCGACCCATCAGTCTCACACCCTCGATGAGCAAAGTGCCAAAGCGAGTCATCCAGAGAAGATTGGAACTACTAACGGAAGAACTCAACGTCCCACCAGATGAGCAGTTTGGCTTTCAACAAGGACACTCTAGGGAAATGCAGGTCCTGAGGATAGTGGACTCTGCCGTAGCAGGCTTCAATTTGGGCAGAGGACACCACACAGGAGCCTTATCCTTAGGTGTTTCCAAGGTTTTCGACAGGGTCTGGCACGACGGTTTAATCACCAAAACGGCAGACCTCGGATACCCCACTCCCATGGTGAAGCTGATAGACTCCTTCCTGCGGGGACAGCAGTGTCAATGTAACGTAGGCAACGACTTTCCAGCAGTGATGATCCTAGAAGCAGGAGTACCGCAAGACGCAGTCTCATCTCCACACCTGTTTTCCATCTACACGGCGGATATCCCAAATCCTGAGAACAACTTCAACAAACTAGCGCTGTACGCGGACGATACAGCACTAGTGGCCAGATCAGTGAAAGCAACGCAAGTAACCCGGTACCTTCAGGAGCAAGCAGACAATCTAGAGGACTGGTTCAACCCATGGAAAATCGATATCAACGCAGACAAGAGCCAAGCCATACTTTTCACCAGAAGACGAACAGCACCATCAGGACATGTCATAATGAACAACCAACGAGTCCCATTGGCAAACGAAGTCAAATTCTTAGGAGTCACCCTGGACAAAAGATTGACATTCAGGCAATACGTGGATCAGAGGCTTGGACTAGCAAAGGCAGCCCGAAGGAACCTCAACCTCCTCATAGGACGCAGAAGCAACATGGACCTCCAGTTGAAGCTGCTCCTCATCAGGACCATCATCCTGTATGCATCTGCCGTATGGGATCAATGCACAGAAACATGCAGGACCAAGATCCAGCGATTCTTGAACGTAAGCCTGAGAATGGCAGTGAACGCTCCCAGATACGTCCCGAATAAATTCATCTACAGGGACCTGAATATCAGTCCAAACTTCATAGACGACCATCTACAGAATCACGCCAACGCAACGTTCAGAAGACGGACACCCACAGGAACACGGTGATCTAAGACATCCACGCAAACCTAAACCTGGACGATCCCAGGTTCAGAGAAAGGGACAAGTTCACGCGACCAGTCTTCCAGAACGACCATCCACCACCAAGAGTAGCACTGCGGCGCATCAGGTAAGTAACCAAAACTCAACACAAAACATGATCCACACACCCACAGACTTGACACAGGTATATCACCACCATGCAACAAGTCAGGAAAACACACAAAATTACCCCCAATGGGTTTGAAGCACTCAAAGGCTGACTCCATACCACAGGAGGTAGCAGGCCAACTTGCGAGTTGAGGACCGCTCCAAGGAGGAGCGAGGGAGGATGGCAAGTGGAAAGTAAATCTCGTTCACACATAATGTGAAGACGATTTACTATCCATGAGCATTCAACCTTAAGGCATCGGCAGTCAGTATTCCGTTATGGCCGAAGGCTTTTACTTCGTACTTCGAGTATTGTCTGAGCTTGAATAGCCAGAAAATCAGTAGAATAATGTATCGTCGATATTCAGCTGATACTGGAGTTTTTGGCAAGATTGTTTGTTTTGACTTCACTTAACAGGCAAGAAAACCTGTCAACAAAGAATTCGTAGACCAAATCTTCGCATCGGCAGCAATCATCATACAATGGTCCGACGCAGTGGCGGGAGCAGATGAGAGGTTCTCGGGGTCTCTTTTGAGTAATTACCCTACGGGTAGCAGGCACTTGTTCATACAACAATCTCAGGTGGCTGTTGATAGCGTAATTACCTTTGAGCAACGTGAACAAGTACGGCTAGGCACGAGTCTGTGGTATACGTTGCACAGGACGGTAGTACCTATTCGTAGGTACACGCCATTGCACTCTTTTTGCAAGCGACTCTATGAATCGTTCAATCGTCCGGACGATTACCGGCGAACCGATTTTCAGGAGCGGGTTGTTTTATTGTGTGTCGTATAAGTTTAGGCGATAGGGACCCATTCTGCGGCCGGGTAAAGTCCCATCGGGGAGCCCTGAAGGTGGTACGCGCTATTTGTTATTCAAGACGCGTCGAACAGTTCGAAAATCTATCTCTTAGGAATATACCCATTGAAGTAAAAATCGGAGACCAGCTAAATTTGAGGCCTACTTTTCCATAGATACTAAAACCCTCGATTTTGTTCACACTGCTAAGCGTAACGAGAAAAATATGGATAATTCACTCGGAAAAGTTATTTGGCCTTAGAAATGAATAATTTGGACTCCAAAACTGAGCTAGCTGGAGATCGCGAAAATCTTCCAAATTTCAGCCAGCCAAATCATCTTCAGGCTTTGCTATTCGCTAATTATCAGGGTCAGTTGTGCGAACGCTTCGCCATCTAACGCATATAATTCAACCAATATAATATTCTTCTATTTAAATTAATCCATTTTCGTTGTTTGTATCATATAAATATTATATTTGGGTTCAAACAAACTGTCGTTCAATATGTTGGAGATTGTTTCAATGGATGAACATATATTCCATTGAGAAATCCATGTTGTCACCGCAATATGATGATTTCATCAATCGAATACACCTGTGTTTTCGGGTGAATTTTATTTAGAAAGGTCAAGCCAATAGAAGCGACCAAATAAATTTGGTTGAATTAACAAATCCTTTATTCCGTGTACACGTACCACAGAAATTCATGCTTTTTTTTTCATCTCAAGTGACCACCAACTATAATCTGAATTCACTTCTGCAGTAATACTTGAAACAATTCATCAAACGTTGCCCGAATTGATATTTTTTTCTACTCTGAAATGCTCTCTCTGTCTCCGGTGATTAGATAAAAAGTTCTGTTCATTATCACCTATATAATTTCATGTCGTTGTTATTGTAATTGTTTCTACTGAATATTGCACACATTCCACTTGTGATTACAAACTTTTTCAACAAAAAAAATAAATATAAGAAAAAAAAATTAATCATGAAGCTCCTGGCCAGGGGCGAAATGGTTCATTATTAATAATTTCCTCTAATATATATATATATATATATATATATATATATATTTATATATACATATATATATATATATATATATATATATATAAATATATATATGAAAAACAAGAGTCAACTTGGTAGTGGTAGACCACTTCCGCTTGTGGTCTACCACTTGTTTCAATTCATATTGAATTTCTGTGAAGTCCCTTGTTTCTAATATTACACTTCACTACACTCTCTTAGTTGATTTATACGCCCTATCGAGGTAGGATCCCAAAGAGAGTAAACGGTATCCATAAGACAATGGTGACACCAATAGAAAGAGATGGAAGATCATTTGTGAGTCATAGTGACGTATGTCATGGCCACTATTCTCTCTAGACAGTGGCGCACTAGCGCACTCCTAATTCTGGTATCTGAGAGTTACAGGTTACAGTTTTGTTTCGTTGGTTTGAGTTTTGGCTATATTTTCATTTCATGCTTTATTTCTAGTCATATTGTTTAATTCGATTAGGTGTAATATATTCACATTGACATATCTGCTCTAGAATGTATATTGGGCCACTCTGTATGTTACGTAGGCCACCTGTACTCATATACCTCATTACGACGTGTTAATGCTACAAGATTCTGATTGGTTATTGAAACCTTCTACTCAGATAACGTTTACTCTCTTTGGTAGATTCCTACTGAGATAGGTGGATGGTATGGAGTGTTTCTTTCTGTGTTGTGTTGAATAGTATTGTTTTCACTATTCAAGAATGAATAAACCAAAGAAAGAAACCCACTACACTAAAAATCTTTGTGGGTCCAAAAACATCGAACCTAACCCAACCGAATTTGTGCTGACAGGTAATAACACATAATCTTTTTACAAGAAAAACGATCTAACACCTCTCACCCTTTTTAGATACAATATCTGATGGAGCTTAAGTACTTAAGCGAAACGTTATATTTTCTATATAAAAAAATAAATTGCAATATGAAATAGTACCAAATTTGCATCCACGTTTTATTCCTATAAATGAACCAAAACCCAAAAAAAATAACAGAAATATAATATATATGGTTCAAGAATACAAGAAGAAAAATATATATATATATATATATATATATACGGTCCAGTAGTTTTTGCGTGATTCTCGAACAAACAAAATAGTATATAAATATATATAATATATATATATATATATATATATATATATATATATATATATATATATATATATATATATATATTTATATATATATATATATATATATATATATATGATATATATATATATATATATATATATATAATAAAGAGTGCACTTTTTAATGGGATTGTATTGACTTTTAAACCATAAGAGTCAGAAGGTCGGTCAAATGGAGAAAAAATTGCATTCATAGAAGCATTGTCAAGCAGTTCGAACAAATCGAGATTATCAGGGCCGGTTATTGAGATATCATAAGAAAAGTAAATTCTGTCATCTTGATTTTTCTTTTTTTCCCACTTTATTTCGAATATTATCAAAAAATGTCACGGGAGTTTTTTATTCGACAGTAAATTATCCTCAATTTGACAATCAGATTTCGTATCCAACGTTGCGTACGAAACGTTGGATACCTGAAAATCAACTTTGAATGACATTGTATGATATATCGTTGAATTCAGCGATGAAAGTTATTTCGAAAAGTGTCATAAAATATGCAGGTCCGTATCGAAAAAAATTAGTTGAGGGTGGCCCAGAGCGTACGAAACGTTGGATACAGAATCTGATTATGTCAAAATAAGGACTCCCGTGACATTTTTTGATAATATTCGAAATAAAGTGGGAAAAAAAGAAAAATCAAAATGACAGAATTTACTTTTCTTATGATATCTCAATAACCGGCCCTGATAATCTCGATTTGTTTGAACTGCTTGACAATGCTTCTATGAATGCAACTTTTTCTCCATTTGACCGACCTTCTAACTCTTATGGTTTAAAAGTTACCAATACAATCCCATTAAAAAGTGGCCACTCTGTATATATATATATATATATATATATGATATTTTTATATATATATATATATATATATATATATATAAATAAATATATATAAATATTTATGATGCTGTGATTGCGGTTTATTTCATTTTATCATTTATCCATTTATTTTCACAATCAGACATCAAATATTTTTTGTTTTACAAATTTTTTTTTTACTATTTCCAAAATCCTTTAAACTAGTTGCCCTTTGAATTTAATTTAATATGTTCATATAAAAAATACCCATATAAATATTTTACCTATTTTGCCTTTTTCCCATTGATTCTTTTACCTTATTTTCTTTACCTCAGCTAACTCAATCGGTACGCCTATGGAATCTCAGGAGTCAGTTCTGATATGGAGCACTCTGGTAGTTCTTGATGTCAGTTTCAGAAAATGGCAACTTGTTATTGCTCAATCATTGAAAATAATGCAGAAATTCATCAAAATAATAATTTCCTTTATTCAGGAAGACTTACTGTTACCTATTAGGCGATAATTAACTTAAATTAGTGCTTCATAGCAAAATATACAAGAAAAGTGAAGTTATGTGATAATAAAATGTAAAATATAACCTATTTTTGTAGGTAATGTAGTCTATATACTAATTCATGAAAGTGTTCTATCAAAAGGGTTCTTAAAAAGGTTTATTTTCGCAATGCACTGAGATTAGTAACTTTTTATGGTTCAAAGTTACTAAACTCTTGAAACGAGAATTTCAGTATGTCGGATCACTCTCTCTTTCCTGGGAACTGCCGTTCCAGTCTGCAGCCCCCTTGTCGATTGTAGATTCGCCCTCGTACTGGTATATGTATCAAATGAAAAGGTTAGATTCGTTCTGCATCGGCTTCATCAGCTGAAGTTCTTTCTAGTATTTCCTTGTGTTGTATTGGCAAATAACTGTTTTTGTAACGGAAATATGCTTAATTTTTCAAATTCTAATTTCTTGAGTTGCTTCTTTCAAGATTATTTTTCTTCAATCTCCCACCTTGTTCATTCTTTTCCCTTGATACCACACATCCTTCGTTTTCTTCTCGAATTTTCGATTTACACGCACTTTTTTGTTGCTATTTTCATTATTTTCGTTTATTTGACAGTTTTTATTTACGAATCATTTCTAAATACCTCACATACTATATACATGATATATAAAAAATCATTTTTGACGTTTTCTGCTTTTCATATTATCAATATTCATAATTTTGCACCAAGATATTCCCTGGCATCTCATTGGCTATTGTGTTCAGATCTAATGTGATATACAGAATGTACTAACTTCAACATTTTGTTGTCTGCTTGTGCTCAAAAGTATTAGTACATTTTGATTGCTATAATTTTATAAATTATGCCAATTGCCTGTAATGTTGACAACATGTTTATTTCCAACATAGGTATCGAATAATATTATATATGGTTTCAGAAAAAACGGTAGAATCTTCAGAAAAACTGTAAAATAACATAGCATAACTTACTAAATATGAGCATTTTTTTATTTATGTGGTTTTTCAATTTATAATTTTAATTTTAACTCTTTGAATATTTAACACGTACTTCTAAACATAACAATATATATATATATATATATATATATATATGTATATATATATATATATATATATATATATATATATATATATATATATATTTATATATTGTTATGATGAGGTGATTGTGTTTTGTTTTATTTCATTATTTTCACAATCAGACATCACATAAATTTTTTTTATTTTATTTTTACCATTTTCAAATCTTCAAGCTAGTTGCCCTTTGAATTTAATTCAATATGTTCATATAAAAAATACCCATATAAATATTTCATATGTCCGGCCATGTATTTTACCTTCTTCCTATCGAATTTTTCACCTTATTTTCTTCACCTCAGCTAACTCAATCGGTACGCCTATGAAATCTCAGGAGTAAGTTCAACTGTGGTGCCCTCTGGTAGTGTTCTTGATGTCAGTTTCAGAAAATTGGCAAACTGTTCTGATCAATTATTGAAAATTAGTCAGAAGTTCATCAAAATAATAATTTCCTTTATTCAAGAAGACTTACTGTCACCTATCCTGCGATAATTAACTCAAATTAGGGTTTCATAACAAAATATACATAAAAAGTGCAATTATGTGATAATGAAAAAAATGAAATATAACCTATTTTCGTAGGTTATGTTGATTTCAGTGAAATAGTTAGTCTTTATACCAATTTATGAAAGTTTTTCATCGAAGGGGTTCTTAAAAGGTTTTTTCTAAAATGCACTGAGTTTTGTAACTTTTATGGTTCTAATGTACCTGTGGTTTCTTGAAATGCAAATGTTCAGTGTCTTGGAATTCGTCCTCGGACTGGTATATGTATGGAATGAGAAGGTAAGATTCGTTATGTACCTGGTTTTTATCAGCTAATGTTCTTTCTGGTTTTTTCTTGTGGTGTAGTGGCAAATAACTGTGTTTGTAGCGAAATATGCTTGATTTTCCAAATGAAATTTTGTTGAGTTCGTTCTTCAAAAAATATTTTTTATATCTCCCCCGCTTGATTTTTTTTTCCCTCGATACCACATATCTTTTGTTTTTTTTTGTTGAATTCTCGGTTTTCACGCACTTCCTGTTGCACTTTTCATTATTTTCGTTTATTTGCAGATTTTATTCACTTATAGTTTCTAAATACCTTACATACAATACATGATATATTAATAATCATTTTTGACATTTTCTGTTTCTGTATATTTTCAATATTCATAATTTTCATCAAATCTTTCCTTCATTCTTAAATGGTTTAATTTATATACGAATGTTCTAACTTAAACATTTTGTTGTCTGCTTGTGCTCAAAAATATATTAGTGAATTTTGATTGCTATAATTTTATGAATTATGCCAATGATTCCACACATCCTTTGTTTTCTTCTCGAATTTCCGATTTACACGCACTTTTTTGTTGCACTTTTCATTATTTTCGTTTATTTGACAGTTTTTATTTGCGAATTGTTTCTAAATACCTTACATACTATATACCTGATATATAAAAAATCATTTTTGACGTTTTCTGCTTTTCATATTTTCAATATTCATAATTTTGCATCAAGATATTTCCTGGCATCTCATTGGCTATTGTGCTCAGATCTAATGTCATATACAGAATGTACTAATTAAAAAAAAAAATTGTCTGCTTGTGCTCAAAAATATATTGGTAAATTTTGATTTCTATAATTTTTATAAATTATGCCAACTGCTTGTGATGTAGAAAACATGTTTATTCAAAACATAGGTATCGACTAATATTATATAAAGTTTCAGAAAAACGGTAGAATCCTCAGAAAAACTGTAAAATAACATAGCATAAATTACTAAATATGAACATTTGTTATTTATGTGCTTTTTCAATTTATGATTTTCATTTTAACTCTTTGAACATTTAACACGTACTTCTAAACATAACAATATATATATATATATATATATTATAATAAATATAAATATATATATATATATATATATATATATAAGTGTGGGAAGTATTTGCTGACTAGTTAGGTACAAAAGTAGTCAATGAAAAAGTGAACTCTTTAAGGTTTATCCAAGCTTTCGGAAATGTTTATTTCCATCATCAGGGAGAAACTTTGTTGAGGTTGGTTTCAATGATGTTAAACATATTCATCTAACATAGTGATACAAAAGGAAAAAAATTTAAATCGAGGAATAAAACGAAGTTCAAAGTTACTACAACCACATTAGCGTTGTTTAAAATTATATGAATATAACTGTGTACGTGGTGTGACAAGTGAAACCTTAAAGAGTTTACTTTTTCATTGCTGCTTACCACAATATCCCTAGTTCTGTATATATATATATATATATATATATATATATATATATATATGTAATGGAGTTTGGTTCTTTTTGCGAATGACAGTCTTCTTCTAGGAGATAAACATTTATTTTGTCGACGTTTCGACCGTGTCCACAGTCTTCTTCAGGAACTAACAATAATTAGCTGGACCAATATTTTGAAAAAAGGAAAGTTTAAAGGCAGCAGATGATTTATTTTCCTTAATTATATAAAATTTGTTCTACTCTTCATTGTGTATAAATAAACCGCGAGACTTTGTTGTTGTTCATTTTCTCCCTTATTAAAATCAAACGTGAGCAATCTGATAAGGAGGCTGGTTGATATGTATATATATATATATATATATATATATATATATATATATATATATAGAGAGAGAGAGAGAGAGAGAGAGGAATAGAGGTTTCTTATATGGTTGTTCTTGAGCTTTGAATTCGTGAAATTAGCATCGATGTAAATAAATAAACGTTTTGGTCCTGGCCATGGGTTTCTTCAGTAACTCTTCTTTAAATATTTTCCTTATTTTTTTTTATTGAAAATGTTTGTATTTACAAGTAGTTTTATAATCTGTGCAATATTCAGTAAAAACAATTACAATAACAAGGACCTAAAATTATGTAGTTGATGATAAACAGAACTTATAATCTAATCAGCGGAGATAGAGAGAGCAATTCAGTCTAGAAAAAATATCAACTCGAGCAAGTAATACTGCACCTCAGCAGAGGTGAATTCAGATTATAGTTGGTGCCTGCTTGAGGTGAAAAAAATAATATTTCCGATACGCGTAATATGGGAAGGTACTGAAATTAGAATGGAGTCGCTTATCAAGATTGAATCGATGAGAGACTGTTTTGAACATACTTAGTATCAGCTATTTCAATTGCTTTTGTACTGTCGTTTGTATGATAAGAAAATACTTTTTTCACTAACATAAGTGATTAATTTATTCTGGGGGTTCCAGATAATTGAAACGTAGCTCAGTAACCCTGTTAACATAAGCCATGTGCATACAACGCAACGTAGAGTTGAAATATTCCGAAAGTCATGACAAGACCTGAAGACGAAACCCAACATATTGTTTTTCCTTTTTTAAACGAAGTTCCTTCACGCGGCTTGTGGTAGGTGTTTTGACTGGTAGAAATCGTCACGCAAGAAAAAAGTGTTATGCCTTCTCCATGCGACTTTCTATCTCTGTATCTTTCTATTATATACAAATATACTTGGTCCTGTCAGAATTGAATTTTAACGCATTCAGTTGCCATATAAGGAGATAGGAAATGCAAAATTGATGGAATAAGGGATTTTGAACTCACTGCATACAGTGATTTGATATTTGTATTCAAATATTTCTCTTCAAGTAAGTAAGGCATTGAATAATTCAATTGTATGATTTTCTGTATATCAATAAAATTCCTCGTAGAGCAGTGGTTAGAATGATAGTCCTTCACGCGGTAGGCTCGGGTTGGATCCCGTACCAAGGAACCTTTTTTTTTATCGGTGTCCAATACAAACATATTTGATCTGATCTGAAAAATTTATATATATATATATATATATATATAAACAGTGGGGAATAACGGGGATCTTCAGTCAGCACAAGTGCAGAACTATGAAAAACTCTTTAATACGATGGACCGAGCTTTCGTTTCAATTTTAGGACTCTGAAGAAGTTTCAAAATTGAAACGAAAGATCGGTCCATCGTATTAAAGAGTTTTTCATAGTTCAACACTTGTGCTGACTGAAGATCTTCGTTATTCCCCACTGTTCATACCAATTTTCAGTCGTTATTTCTAAATTTATATATATATATATATATTGTTATGTTAGGAAGGACCAGAATTTTAAGGTCAAAAAGAAATAATTTCTTAAAATATTTGATAGTATTCATGAGATATTGTTTTTACTTTTTTTTTAGATTATATTTCCTTTATGAAGCCTCTGTATAACATTGATAGGTAAATATATGCAAATACTGTAATGCAATCATTTTCCTGCATTTTCAAAAATGATAACAACAATGATTGTTTGAAATACAACAAAAAGTCTAGATTTACCAAATTATTATGGATTAAATGTGATCAACAAAATTATAAGGTTGAAACATACAGTATATGAAATTGCATCTAACTGAAATAGCCAATGGGAGAACAAGAAATTTCTTGATGACAATAGCCAATCAGGGAACAGAGATGGTTAGATAAAAGATTTTAAATTGTAGAAAAGTAAGAACACAGAAACGTCAAAGATATTATGATCAAATTTTGTATTTAGTTTATAAGAAATGTAAAATATGTTAGTTGCTAAGTTTCCTCAAATAACACCAAATTAGTGAAAGTGCGACAAGAAAGTGCGCGATTTTGAAAATTCAAATAAAAAGACAAAACACAAATGGTATCCAGGTGAAGAAAAAACAAAGCGAGAGGAGATTGAAAAAACTTTTTAGAAAGAAGCCACGTACAACATTTGAGAGAAAAGAAATTGAGGATTTTCACTAATGATAAGGTAGTTTTTCCTACAATAACAAACCAATTCAGCCACTGGATAATTTCGACACAAAATAAATAAGGATAAAAGAAGATTACCTTTTTTGTCCTCCACATGAAAACTTGTCCAAGCTGATTTCGGGAATTTTGGATGGTTCCTTTGCAATGGAGAGTTCCTGAGAGAAGTGGATGAAACAGGAATTCAGATTATGGCCAGGTAATGCATCAGCGACATTCCAGCTCCAGGTATAAACTTTTTTAGTGCACAAACTGAATCACTTCACAAAGTATATCTGAAGAACTCTATATAATTTGGTATTGAACTATAAAAGAATCCTTCCAAATCAAGAGAAAAAAGTGAGGTTATTTTTACAATATCCATCACTGTTTTTCATTATTTTATGAGAATTTGTCAATTGTTCATAGTTATAAGTTATCTATCGCAGGCCAGGTTAATATAAGTTTTCCTGAATAAAGGAAATAATTGTTTTTGATAATTTCTGGTTTACTTTCCACAATCATATGCTAATATCTCACCGATAAATACTGAACTGAAATAGTTCAAATGACATCAAGACAGGCAGTGGCTCTATTGCCAGTACCGACTCCTGAGGCGAAGGCGTTCCGACTGAGTTTAGTCGTGGTAAGAAAAGGAAGTACAAGAGTAAAAATTATAAAAATTTCACACATATTCAATAAAATTGTATTGGGTGGAAGAAATAAATTTACAAAACATATAAATAGAAATTATTATATTCTACCCAATCATAACAAATTGACATCCATAGTAAGGGCTAAATAACAATCAAGTTTTAATTTAAAAAAATAATAACAATTGGCAGCAACGTGTCGAGAAAACATTAACGTTAGCTGGCAATTATTATTTCATAACAATTTGGCAAAATTAGTAATTGAATTAACATAACATAACAATTGTCTCCCAACGAAAGGCAAAATTAACAATTAGCTATTATCATATCAGAAAATTGGTCCCAACATAAAGGCAAAGAAGGTAGAGAAAATATTTGTGGGTGAAATTAACAACAATTGTTATATCTTAACAATTGGCTTCCCAAAGCTGTGCAAAATATTTGTAATCATAATAATAATTAATTAAATAATTAACAAAACAATATATATATATATATATAATATATATATATATATATATATATATATATATATATATATACATATTTCAGATTTTTGGGCGAGTTCCCGAGCAGTGAATGATCATTGTGAATGAATGAATGAATGAAGCATTTGAAAACTGTATTTATTCGGACACGATTCCTTCGATTTTGGATCGAAAAGAATTGTAACTTTCTTAATTGAAAATTATAATATAACATGAATTCTGGGAATTTTATCCAGTTTTAAATGTAATTCGGGAACTGTTCTCATCAAATATCATTTTTGCTAGAGGATTTGATCGCAATTTTTTTTAATTTTCCCTCCAGCATTTTGCCTCTAGGAAATATAACTCGTGAAGTTTGCGGCCGTATTTATTAAACCACTTCAATCAGATGATAAGATCGCAAATCGCACTCGGTATCATTTCCAGGAATAATGCTTTCTCGAAAATTTCAAAATATTCAGCGATAAAACTCCCAGCACTTATGATATTACCCTCGATACTTGAGCAGTAGGTTATCTTTGCGAATGCAAGTCGAATATTATCGTTAAGTGGTTATATGTGGGAGATATTTTTTTTTCTCTTATATTTCTGTATAACGTGTGTTTAGATGATTAAATCCTTTTTTTACATAATTTCTTATTTTTTTCAATTTGAAATAATATAACGAATAGTATTATCAGGAATAAAATGCCTATTACTGTAGCAGAGCAGTTTGGAAAAAGGATATATAGGTATAGTATTTATAGGTATTACGTGACGATTTCTACAAGTCAACACCTACCGCAAGCCGCATAAAGGAACTTCGTTCCGGAAGGTGGTCCCCCGACACGCTTTTTTTTATGTGTGAGACGTGTTAGTCGAATAATATTCTAGAATCGAGTATTATTCCAAGGTCTTCAATTTGTAATACGGTTGGTAGATTAGAACTCGAAAGTGAATAATTTGTCAGAGTAATATTTCTATTACGACTGAAAACAGTTCTTGAAATTCAGGAAAACAATTTTTGCCAGTACATTTTCAATTATTCCAAGTCGTTTTGTAATATGATTCCAAGTCGTTTTGTTAATATTGTTCATAGAATGATACATTTTCAGGTCGTCAGCATACATCATGAACTTTGAAAACCAAAACCATTCAGATATG
This sequence comes from Gonioctena quinquepunctata, assembly GCA_018342105.1. Taxonomy (NCBI): domain Eukaryota; kingdom Metazoa; phylum Arthropoda; class Insecta; order Coleoptera; family Chrysomelidae; genus Gonioctena; species Gonioctena quinquepunctata. The sequence continues at coordinate 95,347 of JAFIRS010003440.1, forward strand.
TCATTGATATAGATATTAAATAATTAAGGCCCAGATGGGACTGCTGATGGATTCCTGATGGAACTTTTCCAAATGACGATGTGAAATTTCCAATAGTGACAGCTTGGTATCGATCACTTAGATATGAGGCAAACCATTTCAATAGTGTGTCATGTGTGCCAAGTTCAGCAAACTTATTTCAAATTCGTCACGTGATCGATTTTATCAAAAGCCTCGAGTCGGTATAAACGGCATCCAGCTGTATCCGTTAGAGTGAGTTTTCAAATATATACTAGGTTTACATGAAGGTTGGATAAATCTTCTTATAATGAAGCCTACACAGAGGCTACACATCCAATAGACTTTTTCAAACTAAAATGTACTGTTGACGATGAAACGATAAAAAAAATATCAATACTTACAAATGGACAAACTCATAATGAAAAGTGGTACCTCGTGAGGAAGTTTCGACTTACAGCCAGCAACTTTGGGGCAGTAATTTCGTCTTGTAAACGGAACAAATTTCCAGAGAGCTTAGTCAAATCACTAATTGGTGAGACTTCATTTCTACTGTTTTTTCAATGACGTGAAGTGATTTTTCTCAAATAGAAAAATGTCTTTCTAACAATTTTATTTTTGTTTTAGGAGCTTATAATTTGGATGGAATAAAAGGCATTAAGTGGGGAAGAACTCATGAAAAAAATGGATTAGAATTTCTCAAAAGTTCATTGAACCTGGATATACAATCAACAGGTATTTGGCTAACAAAATCAGGACTTTTGGGGGCCAGTCCTGACGGATTAGTAGGAGATGATTCCATTGTGGAGGTGAAATGTCCGTATTCATACAGAAATGACCATTTATCTCAGACATTGAAGAGTAGCAACAAATATATTATTTATTATAATTCTGATAACGAGATTGTTTTCAACAAAAACCACAACTACTACCATCAGATCCAAGGAAACCTACACATCTTAAAACGATCCAAATGTTACTTGTGTATATGGACATTGAAAGAAGTCACAGCAGTTCTTATTGAATATGATCCACTGTGGGCAGAAAACTTATCGCTGCTAGAAGATTTTTATATAAAACAGTACCTGCCAAAACTTACACACAATCTCACATCAGCTGAAACTTGACCAGCGACTCAGTATATGAAATTATACCCAGATAATCATGTTAAGATAAAGTGTATTTGATATATGTAATAAATATTTCGAATAAGGTATTCATATTTTTCACATATATACCTTCACCAATATTTCTGTAATAGTATTGAATATAGTAACTAACTTGTTGGGGACAAGCTCAAAATAATGGAAACCATATCGATCAGTTGTAATAGATAGCATTCATTTTTTTACTGCCACTACTGTAAATAGGGAATAAAATTCAAAGAATTCAATCAGTGAAAATCATATATTTATTGACCAAAGGAATCAAAAGTATCTATGTGGAAATGATACCATTTACAGATTAAGAATGGCAAGTTTCTCGTTAACGCAGTGGTTGAGTTGGCCTACCAGCCAAAAGGTAAGCAGATCGAACCAGAGATGAGTATTTTTATTTAAAAATGAAATAAATGTCCAATATGTAGTACACTGTTTTCCCAATGACTTTTTGCAAATGGAATAATTTCAAATTATTATTTGAAGATATATTCACATCCAATATTAAATTAAGAAAATTTATTATCGAAATAACAACAAAAAATGTGATATTTTGAATATTGCACCTGGAACCCGTTATTCGTGAGGAAAAATAACACTGAAGTTCAAGATAATGTATAGTATACAACGAGAATGAAAGGTCCATTTTTCACTCATGAATTTACACTCCCGTGAGAAATAAGTATTATTCCATGCTCGTTATACAATGCAATGAGTATATTACAGAGAAATGTTGAATATTTTTTTATTATTACAAAAATTTTAATCACATAATAAATATATCCAAATAGAGAGTAAAAAACATCAAAATATAAAACAAACATGAAATTGCTATTAAAAAATTATCAACTAGTATATCGAACAGTTTGCTATATATCACAATTACTAAGAGAAGACTTGAAATGTATAATATTAGTTCTGTATAAAGGAATATAATAATACTATCCCTTATTTATATCTACAAGTCACAAGACTTCAGTGGAGAGACTAATATAGTTTATCTATAACATATAAAGGTATATAAAGGTTTTTCTGATATTGCATCCCTAAAGGGGTGAGAATGGGGTGAAAGTTGGAAGTGTCGTTAATTTTGAGACATGAAAATTGGTGTTTGAGGTCTTTGTTTCAAATAAGGTAGTACGTGTTTCGGTGTTTTTGGAAATTAAACCCATAAAGGGGTGAAAAGTCACGGGTACCAGCTAGTTTTATATAAATTTGTCAACAATAATACTCTTCGACTTCTTTTATGAGTGGCTATTGCAAATTTGTAAGAGCTGCACATAACTGAAAAATTATTGATATCTGAGATATGTAATATTGGGGAACTTTTTCCAAAATACTAAAACATTTTATCCTTCGAATAGCTCTTTCTACATGGATTCTTGCTTTCGCTATTCTTTGTGTCTCGTATACTTGTGCCTCTGTAATCTGCGGTGTACTTAGAAATGGGGGAATGTTTAAAGAAACACCATCTGGAAGTAAATCTTGAATCAAAAACCCCTCGAAGAACGAATCGAGAGTGCCACCTAAGCCGAGAACCTAGGGCACAAAAAGGAAAATAGACATTTCGGCAATTGGTGTTACCATACACACACATGCTATTAATTAGCGAAATTATCATTACGACAAAGTGCGATCGTGAGTGACCTTTCACACAAAACGAAGCTGCTCCTACTTTTCCATTTCCTATTCTACAAGCTTGGGTAATCATTTTCATACCCCTTTCTTAAACATTGATTTTCATCTTTACATTCACATGATTCTCGTATCGGAAATAATTGAGTGAAGATATTTACAGGATAAAGATTTGGATAGATCGGTCATAAAATCAGCGTCCCCTATAATTTTACAGTCCTACTCTTATACAATATTTTGTTGTATGAACGGTTTCATTACAAAGACATTGATCTGTTATTGTTAAAATAAGTACCTACAATTTATTTTATTTTTTTTTTCAACTCGTTTTTTTTATTTAAGTGTTATTCCTTCTCACATTCAGTTATTGTTAAAGCACTAATTTCTTTCATGGAAAGGAATAAGTTATGTTTATTTCGATTCTGATATACCTTTATTTCATGTTAATTCATACCTGTTGAATACTGAATGTTGGAAATGACAATAAATGTTGTAGTTGATAATATCATATTTTCTGATTATATAGATAGATTGGTACATATATTTGATATACTCTTTTTTTTCCTCATAAAACTACAAACATAATCTTCACTTCACAATTACGCCCTCATGGAATCCCACCTCAGATTCGGAATTGCCTTCTGGGGCATGTGCAGCCAACAAAGGCTCAATAACATATTCATTTTACAGAAGGGAGCGTTAAGATACATGTGTAGGGTATCTCCCAAACATTCGTGCAAACCGCTCTTTGTTTCTGAGAGAATACTCACTCTATCTTCTTTATTTATATTAGAAGCGTGTGCTTAGTTTTTAAAAACCCTGAAAATTTTGCAAATCCTCAGATACATCACAGAACACGTAGGACAAATAATCTAAATCTACCTCTGCCTCCTCGAATTTGACCAGGAAATCAATTATATATAAAGGCATACAAACATATAATCACCTACCCTCACACATTAAGTTTATTAACACTTTTAAAAAAAATCGGAAGTCTGTTAAAGATGTATTACTTGATGGAGCTTACTATAATTTAGAGAAGTGCCCTTCGGAGAATTGGTAGAGTATGCAGTTTCATATAATTGTACAGCTATACATGTGTGTTTTTATATGTTTGTATCTTATGTGTATATTTATTTAATAGTATATTCTTCAACGAGCGTATAATGATAGCTATTATTCTTGATGATGAAAATTTCAAATAGAGTCGTAGCCGAAGCTATCATTATTCGCGAGTAGAAGACTATACTTTCTCTATGACTATACGATAGTCAGAGTTTCAATGCAATTTAAATATCATTCATGAAAATAATAGATATTTCATTCACTCATTTAGAATTTCAGATTTATTTGATGGAATGATATATCTTCCACAACGATGATAACTTATATTTCTCAGAGAGTTTTGTAAAATAACCGAGGACATTTTCCGAGAATGAATGTACCTGGTTCAAGTTTCGCCAATCCATGAACTCTGCGTATGCCGTCGAATATTGCTTTTTTGCTTTCTCCGGCAATTAGTTCGGAGTTGCTGTTTTCACCGTTTTCAATAAATCCGGTGGTGTACTGGTGTACATATCATATTATTCTCACTATCACTGCTTCCGCAATCACAATTATTCATTTTATATTTTGATCGTGACAGATCAAAGTTAAAACTATGAAAACAGTCAATCTGACACTCGCGGAAGCCCAGCCGTGACACGTCGAATGAAAGAAAGTCTTCTCGACAAATTTGTTTGGTAGATTTGCTGTTTTGTCATTAGTATAAACCTCTCAGTTCCCGTGGATCCTGAAAATTCCGAATCTGTGATTGGTCGAGTGCCGTTGAGTAATGAGTTAGGATCCACGGTGTCTTGGAATCATCTTCATTCATCAATTAATAACCAATATGTAATCAATGTAGAATACGATAGTCGTAGAGAAAAATGTTTCATACTCTTGTATAATGATGGCAAATGAGATTTTGGAGCGCATCTGACGTACTACTCCATTGATATGTAGTTACTGTAATGGATTCATATATTATTTACCCATAATTAATATTAAACTTTTTTAACTTTGTCAATAAGATTTTTTTTTTTCTTTGACAATAAAGTTTATTTTTTATCTCTCTCTCTCCCCCTCTCTCACCTGTAGTTAATTGTAAACTGTAAACTGTGTTCTTCTTTCTTTGTTTCTTTCTCTCTTCTCTGCTTCAGCACAACATTTTAATATTTGATAAGGATAGAGAGTCAAGCTACACCTGGTAATTTTCTCAGCTGCATAAAAAAATACTACTTACTACATTTATATACTTTCCTTTTCTCTTATATATTTTTTCCTCTCCACCTCTTCTTCACCTGCTTTACTTATGAGAGTGATAAGTTGATTTGTTGAAAATATAAACAGGATGTTCATAAAATCAGATGTGGAATCATCTGCGACTGAAAGATAAACCTTAGTCACTATCTTCCATCGTCAAGATAACCTTCATTTTAATCGTGGATTTTTCAATTCACAGAAAAATATTTGTATCATTATTCAATTGAGAATGTTTTCCTTTTCAAGAGTGATAAGCTATAATGAATCTGTGTATTTCCCATATCAACGTTAGATCTCTCATTGCAAACTTCAATGAATTCAAAAATTGGGCTGTTGACGATGACTGTCATGTAATTGTAGTGGTGATTATTATTTAATTGGAATAGAAATTATCGATGATAAATCTTGGCAGACTGCGTAACACTTTTGTTGAAATTCAGATCATCAGCTGAGAAAATTCAAGGGTTTTAGAGCAAAGCTAAATTAGTGTTGAATAATTGTTTTATGTGATTTTGACTGGCGTGAGTTTTATATGGAGAATGAGATATCTGATCAATATCAACTGAGGCGGATTCAGTTTCGAAAAAAATGTAATTAATTTAGGTAAACAATTCTCAAATGTTGATAATTTAGGATTCTCCAAATAGTTCATCTGTGATGTAAGTTGCATGTACAATTCTGTGCATAAAAAAGTCGTACAAGGTTTTTATGGTGAAACCTGCCTATAATGTTCCAGATTTCATAAAAAAGTAGTACACGTACACATTTGACAAAAATTTTGACACTACTTGTCAAAGACTTGTCTAAGTCGATAAGAAGTTCAATTACGATTGACAAGCCTGACTCACAATAGCCTTTAACTGCTGTACGACTTTTTCATGCACAGAACTGTACGATTTTAGAAAGCTGTCAATGTTTGCACCAATTACTGTATTTATTCAACACAGTTGATAAACACTGAACAAAAATGATTTTCGAAGGAGGCAAAAAGCATGATATCATGACTACTATTCAAATCAATTTTGTGGCAACAGGCACCACCGGCTTGTCAGGTTGATGAAAGTCTATGAATATCGGAAGTCAAGCAACGAACCGGATTGAGTACTTGAATGGGAAAATTCGCGTATAAGTGCGTGAAACTGCAGCGTAGTAGCATACACAACTCGCAGGTGCTATATCAATGAGCACAAAATATAGCGAGATATAGTTAAAACGTTTCCGGATGGCGAAGTAGACCATGAATAATTGGTGAGACCTGACATATACGTCTAAATCCTTATTTGAGATATACTTTAGGCAAGCCCAGATACACCCCTGAATAAGCAGTGATGACTAACGTAACGGAGAAATCACTTACATTAGAGAAGGATGGCCAATAAGTTGTACTCCCTATCAAAAACAGAGGGGGGACTTGAAATTAGCCTGGAAATTGGCTCATTTTAAACGTATTGATCTTTCTGGTGTGTTGTGTTGCTTCTTCTGGTAAAATGAGTTTGTGATGTGGTTTCAAAAAAAAATTGAAAATGGCTCATTGTGAAATTTTTGACGAGTAAAGAGGGAAACTTGTGTTAAATGTAATGGAGTATTTCCAAAATAATAAAAAAGAGACTTCCACTGAAAACATTTCTAGAATACGGTACGAAGACCCACGTGAAACAACTGTAATTTTTTACTGTTGCAACAAGTGCCAAATGTAATGTTTTTTTTTATCAGGTACATGCCATGAAAAAAGCTTCCAAAACACGATATTTGCCTGATGGAGTTAAATCTGCAATACGTGCAGTTATTTATACCCTGATAGAAAATAAACAGTTTGTATCAAGGGAAAACCTACAAGAACTAGATGTATGTAACACAACCTCAAGTATAATTTTAAAAGGTCTAGGTTTCGTTTTTCGAAAGATCATAGTTGAAGGGCTCTATTGGAGGGATCAGAGATTGCATCAAAACGGGTATAGTTTCTGAGAGAATATGTGAATAATGCTGCATTTGATAGTCCGTCAGATGTGGTTTTCCTTGATGAAACGTGGATTTTCCACGGTCTTATATTCTCAACTAAAAACAAAAGTGCTGATTATCATGATAATATGAATTCGGGATTATTCGAAAAGTGGATGTCGGAACAATTGTTACCGAGACATCAGAAACCATCATTGATTATGACGGATAATAGAAGGTATTCAAGACTTGTGGAAATAAAATCCAAATTCCTAGTTGCTCAAGTATGAAATCATACAATTACTGCAAACTAAAAATATACACATTCCTCAGGGCGCCTTTGAATATAAACCTTTAGAGATTTTGCAGAAATGTAAGCCTAAAAAAATTCATATGCGACTGATGAATTAATTTATAAAATGGGTATTCTGTTCCACACTACCACCATACCACTACCAGTTCAATGCCATTGAACTAATATGGGCACAGGGCAAATATTTCAAAACAAAATTATAGGATAGAAGGACGAGGCTGTTTTGAATATATATAAAGAAGCATCAAATAATGTTACTACTCAAAATTGGCAGATTGTACTAAACACACTAAAAATTTTATTAGTACAAATTGGGAACGAAAAAAATTCTGAATTGTCAAATATTACTCATTATAATTGATTTAAATGATGATTCATCCGAAAAAGATAATTATTCTTCAGACGCAGACCACTGAGAAATTCTTTGATGAGACTGTATTACAATATGTACCTGATAAACCTATAATATAGTTTCATTTTTAATACAGTTATCGGGGTTTAATAATCCCATAATCCTATTTCCTAATACCAATCCACTTCTGTTGAAAAAATCTATTAATTCTAACCTACTCAGTTTCCACACTAGTTTAATGGGTTATTGAATTATCTTCAATTATTCTCTTTCTAATTCCAAATCCTACCCTGGCCATTAACATTTAGAGATATAGAAAATAAAAACTTTTTAACAAAACATTAAACCGACGAAAAAATCAACTGAAAAGCAAAAAATAAAATAAATCTTCTTAGTCTAAATGATAATTGAGCTCCTAAACTAATGTAAGTAACTGATTTTGAGTCGGCGCCAAACAAACTAGCAATTGAATTAGGTGAAGCGTAAAATGATGGCAGCGAGATGCACAGCTGCGTTTTGATGACTTCTTTCATAGATAATGATCTTCGATAATTGTTTGTTTGGCGCCAACTCAAAATCAGTTACTTACATTAGTTTAGGAGCTCAATTATCATTTAGACTAAGAGGGTTTATTTTATTTTCTTATCAGTATTTTCGTCGTTTAATTTGTTAAAAGTTTATTATTTTCAGTTCCGTATTTTGTCGGTTTAATTTACATTTTTAAAATTGATTATCTACTTTTACTATTTGTTGTAGTATAAATTATTTTCGTTGTTCTGGTTAGTTTATTTCATTTCTTTGTATATCATTCCATCCTCTCATAAAATATACTGATTTTGACGGAACAAGAATAATGTCAGTAGCGATCTGTCATTGTCAACTAGGTATGTGTATGCTAATGTTCACTAGTGAAAAATCAATTATCCCCTATTTTTCTACCCGTAAGGTTGGCTAATTCCGTCCGAAATCCAAATATAAGGTATACCCTATCTATTAAAAAAAGAATCATCCAAATCGTAGAACCCAGTACAAGACCAAAGTCGAAGTACACCCTATCCACTGAAAAAAGAATTATCGGAATCGGACGCCTCAGTAAAAAGTTATGCGTGATCATACATAAAACAATATGATGGAAAAACATAAAATATACGGGTCGAATAGAGAACCTCCTCCTTTGTGGTTTCGTCGGTTAATAATGTTTCATTTATAACAAACGTCAATAAAAATTGGTTTGACATTTTGATGGCGATTTTATGTTTTATTCATTTTTCAAATTAATTAACGTTTCGTGTGAGGTGTGTTACCATTTCGATGTCGATGAAAAAGAAGAAACGCTTTCGAGCCGCTAATTTCTCTGCGGGAGGGGGGGGGGCGTTTGTTAATCCGTAACACCTTTCGGAAAATAAACAACAATAGTGGAACAAAACAGTTTGGTACATAACTTTCTATTATTTCAGTAAAAAAGCCAAAAAACATGCCAATGGGGCATGGAAAGATCAGTCACCTGCGGCCCTGAAATCTAAAGAACAACAAGCAAAAAGGCTGAGGATAGAAACAAATCAAATTAGACTTCAAAATATTAAAAACCACGCTTATAAAGCAATAAGGACTAAAAAGTTGTAATTAATAAGGATAAAGTCATTGACCAAAAAATGTTCTCTCATGTAAAAGAAAGCTTGGAGTGCTTATCCTCAATAAAATCATGAATAGTAAGAAAAATCTTTGGTCAATGACTTTATTCTTATTATTTTTTTGTCCTCATTGCTTTATACGGTTTCTCAAAGTTCAATTCAATTTTTAACTTTTTAGTCCATATTGCTCCAAAAGACTAAAAAAGACTACGGGAGAAAAAATTTCCGATTGGTTCCTCCACATGAGATGAAAACTATAAGTAAATGTTGGCGAATGTGCATTCGCCATATCTTTGAAATGGAAATCTTGCTGTGAAAAAGCAGTGCTTTCGCCATATCTTTGAATTACAATATTTCTTTCTGACGATCTAAGTGAGAATACCAGGTCATAGCTATGAAATTATTTTATTGTCATCGGTTCTCAATACGTATGCAAAATTTCAAACACATTTGGAAGAAGGTGAAAATAAATTAATTTAAAAGATTCCATTACCTACATTCACACATACATACAGGTGAAGCTAATAAAGCGTATATAAAAAATTGAGAATCTGCTACAGCTAAGAGAAGAATTAGTCAGGCAGCAGATACACCACATAAAACGAGAAGAGAAACGCGCTCAAAGAAAACACGATGGGAAAATGAAGCTACCAGACCTACAAACTAATATTGAAGAAAACAGTTCAGAATTTTAAGTTGGTACCTATGTTTAATCAAAAAATTTGAGAATACTAATCATTGTTTCGATTTTTTAATAAGTTTTGAAAATAATTTAGGATAGTGCTCGTTCATCATCCCCATTTATCTCTTCATGAATCTCATTTTCTTGGCGAGTCTCAAAATTATCGTCTATCCCAAAAATGTCTTCATTTTGTTTAATTAACATATCATGTAATACGGCGCAAGTTGCAATAATCATTTGAGCTAAATCCAATTTACATCTTATTCCTAGTGATAATATCGGAAATCTTCTTTCCGTATTCCGAACAGACGTTCTACAGCATTTCTTGTTCTAATTTGCGCTTGATTGTACAATGTTTCACTACATAGCATTGAGCAACTAAGACACCATTTCCCATTTCCTGGTTTTGTAGTCTCAATTTCACAGCCGAATTTTCAATGACTATGGTTTGCAAAGCCAGGCCAACGACTTACCACATCATTTATTCTCAATTGTTCATTGCAAACGACCTGACAATTCGAAGAAGAAAAGCCTTTTCGATTACGAAATACTTCTGCATTTTCTCCTCTAGGAGGCTGCATCTTCATATGCGTACTGTCTATTGCTCCGATGACTCTGGGAAAATGAGATATATTATAGAAATCTCTTTTTTCTTCTTCTTACTCCTCTTGTGTTCGAGGAAGGGAAATGCACTCAGGAAATATATTACAAATAGCAATAATTCCTTGCCTCAATATGAGTAGTACTTCATCCATTATAGAAACATCACGACTCAAATTCGTTAAATTAAAATAATAATGTGTATACTAATTCCATACTCAAATATTACAAGAAAAAAATGTGTTCCTACGTACCCATCACTTCGATTTCGAAAATCTATTCCAATTTGTTGTAGAATTAACTGTTGTAGAATTAACTGTTGTAAAATTAACTGTAGCTTTTGAGAGACTTAATCTATAGTAGAATTCATTATCATTCAAGTTAAAAAGTGGTCGGTTCTTGGCCTCAAATCATGCCCTCGATCAGGAATTCTCAAATATATCCATTCTAAAATCCAGTCAGATAAAGCATTTATATATTATAATTTGTATATTGTGCAACATACCTGCCAAATATATACTTCAGAAATCTTCCGTAAAAAGCACAATAAACCACCAAACTCAAAAAGTTAATAGAAATACAACCAAAAATATTACACTGACATACATGTTACATGTTAGGTGTGCTTCATCTGATCGAGGCTATGTAGTGAAACCTTATATCCTTACCCCATTAGATGACCCCCAAAATGATGCACAGATCTCGTAAAATGATACTCAAATCAGAACAAGAAATGCTATAGAACATCTGTTCTGAATATGGAAAGGAGATTTCCGATATTATCACTAAGAATAAGATGTAAATTGTAATTAGCTCAAATGATTATTGCAGCTTGTGCCTTGTTACATAATATAGCAATTCAATAAAATAAAGAAATTATTTTTTCAAATAGACGACAATTTTGAGGACTTCCTTGAAAATGAGGTATAGATCATCCATTATCAATTGCACAAGCATAAAAAACAAGTTTCCCAGTCTTGAGGCGGAATCCTTTGAGCAGCGGAGGCGAAGATAACCAATTTTATTTATATATTTGAATATTTCAAACATACGTTGAAATAAAAAAATTAGCCATAAACGAGGAAGTATGTATTAATAGGCAATCGGATCATCATAATTTCATTTTCCCATGGTCGAAAAAAAGCCTAATTTTTCAACAAAACACATCACAACTATGGAATATTTTTAAACCTATTTCGATCCCAGACCCCGCTACTGGCTTTTATGTATTCAGACCTCCTGAAACACGTATATAACTGGTGATTTATTAGTATCAACGTATAGACACACCTACAAGCATTATAATTGGCTTGAGGTACGTTTCAATTGGCTGCTGAAGAACTATACAGCGGTCACTCAAATCCACGTTGACTATCGGCTCTTTTGATCTCCTTTTAAAATTCCCTTCGTCGACGGAGAATGCTTACGAGTAATACACATTATTTTTTGTTCCGTTTCTTCGCATATACGCTCGTGTTAGCGAAGTGAGTATTTGATTTGCTCCCTATAGAAACAGCTTCTGCAATTGAAAATGGTTAAACTATACAGGAAGAGATGAATGAAGATGTTGTACGAGCACCATCATAAATTCTTTTCGTAACTTATTAAATAATCGAAACAATGATTAGGGTTCTCAAATTTTGATAATTTTTTTTTAGGTCTAGTAGCTGTCATTTCTAAATGAGAATCAATTTTACTCGAATACGGTTTTTTAAATATAGATAATTACTTTTTCCACAAGTGATTCAAAAACTGTCGAATTTTGGAGAAAGTGCATTTTATATAGGTATGCCGAGAGGCTACCTCTGGATCCCTCACAATATTACTTCACGAAGATCCCCCGAATGCTCTCGAAATTCATTCAGAAGCCACTTATTATCACATAAAATATAAAAAATATTTTAGTTTCTTTATTATTCGTTGGATGATCTTCATTTATTTTATGATCCGAAAGTGCATGAGAAGGTTTTTGTAATGAACAATCACTTTTGTGAACACTAATTCTAGATTTCATAGTTTGACTAGTTTGGCCTATATATCGCAAGAAGTACATGGTATACTCTAAACAGTATCATATTTCATCATAGAATTTTGTTTATTCCAACGCTGCAAAATAATTACAGTTTTGTTTAACATACCATTTGTTCTTGACAACTTTCTGGGAATAATAATCTTCCACAATCTGAAAACAAAATTAAATGGATCAGGGAATCTATACAAGTGTAGAAAGGCAATGAATTACAACAAATTATTATTTCCTGATCCATTAAATTTTGTTTTTAGATTGTGTCAAGAATGAGTATACCTCCACAAAAAATGAGTTTCAAACAATATGCCATTCCTGTTTCATATGGTGTATCTTGCTACCTGACTAATTCTTCCCTTAGCTCTGCAGATTCTCAATTTTTTTGTTCCTATCCTCAGCCATTTTCCTTCGTTCGTCATAAAAAAAATATATTTCTGTCTAACATATAGGATTTCTGATATGCCTATATTCACATATGGGAGTGTCTATTGCTACAATCATTGAATTGTTATCTGTCGGATAACTTTACCTGGAAGTACCTAAATAAGTTATCCTCCAGATTGCGAATGCTCGTTCAATGATCTGACAAATTGTTATTTACCAGATAGTTGAAATTTATATGAATGTGAAAGTACCGGGCCTAAGGAATACACTAGCCGACAGTAAAATATCATTTCTACTTATTCTATAAGTGAAATTTATTCTGCAGAATAAATTTGGCTATTTGCACGTGAAAGTACCGGGCCTTAGTATAATTCGTGCTGGCCCGTCAGCTGTCACCCATTTTCATTACCATAAGTATATAAAGATGAAGTGAAAAAAATATATACATTCCATCCTTCCAATGATTTATTGCCTACTTCGCCTTCCGAAAACGCCTGCATTTTATATGCTGTTCTTTGGAGGGAACGTTAAGCCGGTGCGGCGCACAAAACAGCCAAAAGTGGTCAAATCCGACTTTCTCATAACATCGGCACATGGCCCCCAAGATACACCGCATTGGAAGTTAGTTCCTAGGTTTATTTTTCTAAAAGTTACAGAAGGTTGAATTTGCATAATTTTAGAGCGTAAGCACCATACGTCTGAAGCAAAAAGTAGAAACAGTTGTTGGCTATAACCAAGGCAAAAATCATTTTTGGGAGAAACCAAAAACATCTGCGTGTAGAGTAAGGAGTGTGCTTTTACATAGTGTAGCAAAAACTGTTGAGGCCAGTCTCGTCTTTAAACTAAAAAATTCGAAAAAACCTCATTTTTAAGGAAGAAAAAAATATGCAGCTTTCATATTCTAGATCTTTTAATGACCACTTTGGTCCGACCCGCCCTTGAGAACGACAGGGATATCAATAATTGATGTTTTTCTCACTGAACTCAGTAAGTGCCCCGACAATTCCAACTCCATCGCGTGAAGATATCTTAAACCTAGGAGAATCTGAAGTAGGAGACCTGAACAAGGCAATGAAACTACACCCCAACAAATCAAAGTTATTTGCGGGAACAACTGATACAGTTGATAGAAGAACCCGTCAAAATAGTGCATCCTCCTCAACTAAAAATAAAAAGTAAACTGCTACTTGGACAAATCCTACAATTGAGTATATTGATCCATATATATATATATATATATATATATATATATATATATATATATAAATATATAATATAATATATATATATATATATAGTCGCAGAGAGCAGCTACAGCCTTTTTTAACCGACGAAACCAAAAAGGAGGAGGTTCTCTAGTCGACGCGTAATTTTTTTTAATGTATGATCACGCATAACTTTTCACTGAGCCGTCCGATTCCGATAATTCTATTCTCAGTGGATAGGGTGTACTTCGATGTTGGTTTTATTAGAATTCTAAAGATGAAATCCACCCCTAAGGGTAGCAAAATGGAGGATATTGATCACTCACCCTCTGAATTCTGGCCGTTGACCGTTCTATCAGGCATAACTTTGTACTGGGTTCTTCGATTTGGATGATTCTTTTTTCATTAGATGAAGGTATACCTCATAGTTGATCGTATTTGGATTTCAGATGGAATCATTCACCCTTACGGGTAGAAAATAGGAAATCATTGATTTTTCACTTGTGAACATTGGCACACATATGTAGTTGACAATGACAGATCGCTAATGTCATTATTTTTGTTCTCCTACATCCGTCATAATCAATATAGTCTATAAGAGGATCAATGAGATTGATATACAAAGTAATGAAATAAACTGACCAGGACAACAAAAATAATTTATATTACAACACATAGTAAAAGTAGATAATCATATTATTCAACTGGTAAAAGTTGAAGTAAGTTAATAGTTGAAGTATTCTGGAAGTAATAAAAAAACAAATAGGTAGAAATTGAAAGATTTCAGTCACAAAAAATTTAAAAATAAAAACTTTTTAGCAAAAAATTAAACCGACGAAATACGGAACTGAAAAGTAAAGAATTAAATAAACCTTCTTAGTCTCAATCACTAAGCTCCTGTACTAATGTAAGTAACTGATTTTGAGTTGGGGCCAAACGAACAATCAACGAAGATCATTAAATTACTTCAAAAAAATTATCGGAATGTCACCGCGCAACTCGATGCCTTCATTTTACGCCTTATCTGATTCATTTGCTTGTTTGTTTGGCGCCGACTCGAAATTAGTTACTTACATTAGTTTAGGAGACTAAGGTTTATTTTATTTATTACTTTTCAGTTCCGTATATCGTCGGTTTCATTTTTGTTAAAAAGTTTTTTGAAAGCTCCAATCGACAGTTTTTTTATATTGCTGGGTATGCAATTATTAATTCTAGCAAGGTTATACGAGAAGGAGGACTTGCAAAGAGATGTTTTGTGCCGGATATGATTAACTGATGTTTCAGGCGAATATAAACATCGTTGTCTTGTGAGCGATTCTTAGCCTTTTTATATAGATAAGATGGTTTTTTCGTTGACATTATTTTGTGAATAAGAGTGCAGAAGTGAAGTAACCGTTGTTTCCTCATGTCTAACCATCCAATATCCCTTGTAGCACACGATACATCACGTATTTTGATACCACATATCAACCTGACACATGAGTTTTGGACCAGTTGAAATCTGCGGCAGTCAGCTTGTAATAATGCAGGGCCATAAATACAATCTGCATAATTCAGATGAGGGAGAACAAGGGTGTAGCAGAGGGTTATTTTACAGTTCCTGTACAGGATCTGTCTATTGGAATAGTTGAGTTTTGAGCAGCTAAGAGCTCGTTTGATTGAGTGTGAAACATGCCGAGTAAATTTCAGTTCGTCGTCAAGTATGAGTCCCTAGTTAATTTCATATTTGGATAGCCGCGCATTATCCAAAAACAAGTTCAGATTATGAGAATTAATTTCACGAGCTCCCTTACGTCCGAATAGGATGGCTTCAGATTTTGATGGATTCATTGAAAGACATATTTTTTTTAAGAGGGTGTTCAGAGTTTTTAGATTCGTGTTTATTTGAATGCATGCCTCATGTATATTATTTTCTCCGAAGTACATGTGTATAGTTGAGTGTCGTCGGCATAATAATGGAAAGCAAAGTGTTTCAGATATTTATGGATTTGCGAGGTGTATACGGTATAGAGTAAAGGGCCTAAAATTAGTCCTTGCGGTACCCCTTTTCTAATACGAGCAAGGTTAGATGATTTTCCATTAAATAAAACTGACTGAACTATGTCAGCTAGGTAATGGTTCATCAGCTTCAAGGCATTATCAGAGAATCCGATGAAGTGTGAAATACCTGCAAGTAATTGGTGATTTATTCTATCGAATGCCTTGGAATAGTCAATAAACACCAGTGCGCAGGGTTCGTTATTATCTATGGTACTGTAGATGTCACGTACCTCTAGCAGAGCCGTAGTACAGCTTAGTTCTTTGCGGAAGCCTGATTGGGTTTTTGGTAGAATGACGTGTAGAATGTCGATAAGCTTTTCGAAACATTTTGAGAGAGCGTAGATCGTTCGAACTGTCAGGGTTGGGAGTTTTTGTCAGAGGAATAACATAGGACAGTTTCCAAATTTGAGGGAAAACATTATTATCTATGCAGTAATTGAAAATGTGTGGGAGATGAGCCAGAATAAACGGACAATAGTGCAAAATAATTTCTACTCTGATGCCATCAACATCTACTCCATTAGACTTGACAGAAAGTAACTTTTCGTATATTTCATTTTCATGGATAATTTCAAATGCAAATCTGCTTACTCCGTCTAACATGCTGTTCGAATAATGTTCAACCGTTTCATTGTCAGGTAAATCAGCTTTCAAAGATATCTCACTGAAATGATTATTGATTTGGTTCGCGTCTCCTATGTCTAGTGGAATCTCGATTGATTTTTTAGGAAGAATATTCAGACTGTTCAATTCTTTCCACATGTTATTATTGTTGTTGAGTCTATGTTGCATATATGCTTTTCCCCTCTTTAGGACAATTTACTTCGTTACAAAGAAATGTATAATGATTCCAGTCACCAATGAGACTCATTCTCCTGAATTCAACCAAGGCATTGTCCCGTAACTTCATCATTAATTTCAAGGTATCGGTTAGCCAGGGACTCTTCATTCCAGTGATCTTCACAGTTTTCAAAGGAACTTGATGATCAAACAAGCCCAGTATGAGTTGATTTAACAAAAGTATTTTTGAGTCGACGTCATTGTGCAGAAAAGCTTGAGAATCGCAAAGTTGCAATCTATCCGGCAATTTTCGGGAGAAAAGTTTTTGAAATATCGATAAGTATGCATACATGGAACAAATTTGGTTATCAAATATTTTAGTTCGTTTGTTGTTAAGCAGTGACATCAGGACAGTTCACAACTTGTGGATTCTGTATATCCAAGTCATTATCAGACCGAGTAATTTCTTAGACGTAATAGAATACCGTGTAGGTTGATCGATTATTTCTGTGATATTGAAAGAATCTGGAATATTATTGAGATTTATAACTTTCTCAAAATAATTAATATGTAGATCACCTGCACATAGACGAAATCAAATTGAGGAGCTATCATACTCAAACAGGATTCAAATTCATCGAGAAATAAGCTGTCGGTGATATCTGGAGGTTTATACAACCTAAATCCTTATTTTTTTTCTGTGTTATGAAATGAATCCTCAGTTTCTCTGTTCCGCAATAGAGATATGAGATGCGCTTGGAACTGATAGAATGCCACACCGCCGCCTCTATTTTCTAGTCTATCCCGTCTATATAACTCATAACCATTCATTACGATAGTCCAATCCAAAATATCAGGTCGCAGCCATGTTTCTGAAACTGCAATTATTTCATACTTATTGAATACCAACTCCTTGAAGTTGGCAAAATTTTATGATATCGATCTGACATTAATATGGCAGAATTTTATCGACATTTTTTGGGAAAAAAAATTAAATAATATAAATATATATATATATATATATAAGCATATATGCAACATCGACTCAACAACAATAATAACATGTGGAAAGAATTGAATAGTCTAAATATTCTTCCTAAAAAATCAATCGAGATTCCACTAGACATAGGAGACGCGAACCAAATCAATAATCATTTCAGTGAGATATCTTTGAAAGCTGATTTACCTGACAATGAAACGGTCGAACATTATTCGAACAGCATGTTAGACGGAGTAAGCAGATTTGCATTTAAAATTATCCATGAAAATGAAACGGAAAGTTACTTTCTGTCAAGTCTAATGGAGTAGATGTTGATGGTATCAGTGTGAAAATGATTTTGCACTATCGTCCGTTTATTCTGGCTCATCTCCCACACATTTTCAATTACTGCATAGATAATAATTTTTTCCCTCAAATTTGGAAACTGTCCTATGTTATTCCTCTGACAAAAACTCCTAACCCTGACAGTTCGGACGATCTACGCTCTCTCAAAATGTTTCGAAAAGTTTATCGACATTCTACACGTCATTCTACCAAAAACCCAATCAGGCTTCCGCAAAGAACTAAGCTGTACTACGACTCTGCTAGAGGTACGAGACATCTACAGTACCGTAGATAATAACAAACCCTGCGCACTGGTGTTTATTGACTATTCCAAGGCATTCGATAGAATAAATCACCAATTACTTGCAGGTATTTGACACTTCATCGGATTCTCTGATAGTGCCTTGAAGCTGATGAACCATTACCTAGCTGACATAGTTCAGTCAGTTTTATTTGATGGAAAATCGTATTAGAAAAGGGGTACCGCAAGGATCAATTTTAGGCCCTTTACTCTATATCGTATACACCTCGCAAATCCATAAATATCTGAAACACTTTGCTTTCCATTATTATGCCGACGACACTCAACTATACACATGTACTTCGAAGAAAATAATATACATGAGGCATGCATTCAAATAAACACGAATCTAAAAACTCTGAACACCCTTTAAAAAAAATATGTCTTTCAATGAATCCATCAAAATCTGAAGCCATCCTATTCGGACGTAAGGGAGCTCGTGAAATTAATTCTCATAATCTGAACTTGTCTTTGGATAATGCGCGGCTATCCAAATATGAAATTAACTAGGGACTCATACTTGACGACGAACTGAAATTTACTCGGCATGTTTCACACTCAATCAAACGAGCTCTTAGCAGCTCAAAACTCAACTATTCCAATAGGCAGATCCTGTACAGGAACTGTGAAATAACCCTCTGCAACACCCTTGTTCTCCCTCATCTGAATTATGCAGATTGTTTTTATGGCCCTGCATTATTACAAGCTGACTGCCGCAGATTTCAACTGGTCCAAAACTCATGTGTCAGGTTGATATGTGGTATCAAAATACGTGATCATGTATCGTGTGCTATAAGGGATATTGGATGGTTAGACATGAGGAAACAACGGTTACTTCACTTCTGCACTCTTATTCACAAAATAATGCCAACGAAAAAACCATCTTATCTATATGAAAAGGCTAAGAAACGATGTTTATATTCGCCTGAAACATCAGTTAATCATATCCGGCACAAAACATCTCTTTTCAAGTCCTCCTTCTCGTATAACCTTTCTAGAAATAATAATTGCATACCCAGCAATATAAAAAAACTGTCGATTGGAGCTTTCAAAAAACTTTTTAACAAAAAATGAAACCGACGATATACGGAACTGAAAAGTAATAAATAAAATAAACCTCAGTCTCCCAAACTAATGTAAGTAACTAATTTCGAGTCGGCGCCAAACAAACAAGCAAATGAATTAGATAAGGCGTAAAATTATGGCATCGAGTTGCGCGGTGACATTCTGATAATTTTTTTGAAGTAATTTAATGATCTTCGTTGATTGTTCGTTTGGCGCCAACTTTAAATCGGGTACTTACATTAGTACAGGAGCTTAGTGATTGAGACTAAGAAGGTTTATTTTATTCTTTACTTTTCAGTTCCGTATTTCGTCGGTTTAATTTTTTGTTAAAAAGTTTTTATTTTTCAATTCTTTGTGGCTGAAATCTATCAATTTCTACCCACTTGTTTTTTGATTACTTCCAAAATACTTACTTACCCACCTTACTTCAACTATTACCAGTTAAATAATATGATTATCTACTTTTACTATGTGTTGTAATATAAATTATTTTTGATGTTCTGGTCAGTTTATTTCATCACTTTGTATATAATTCCATCCTCTTATAGACTATATTGATTGTGACGGATGTAGGAGAACAAAAATAATGACATTAGCGATTTGTCATTGTCAACTACATATGTGTGCCAATGTTCACAAGTGAAAAATCAATCATTCCCTATTTTTCTACTCGTAGGGGTGAATAATTCCATTTGAAATCCAAATATGATCAACTATGAGGTATATTCTATATAATAAAGAAAAAATCATCCAAATCGAAGAACCCAGTACAAAGTTATGCCTGCTAGAATCGGTCAACGGACCAGAATTCAGAGGGTGAGTGATCAATATCCTCCATTTTCCTACCCTTAGGGGTGGATTTCAGTTTTCAAATTCAAATGGGACCAACATCGAAGTACACCCTATCCACTGAAAATAGAATTGTTGGAATCGGACGGCTCAGTAAAAAGTTATGCGTGATCATACATAAAAAAAAAATTACGCGTCGACTAGAGAACCTCCTCCTTTTCGGTTTCGTCGGTTAAAAAAGGCTGTAGCTGCTCTCCTCGAAAACGATGAATTTAATATACCTTTGTTAACCTGCCAGAGTTATATGCCTTCTTTTGATGATCAGACATCAATGTGGCTATTTCCTGTATTTCCTGTATCTATAAATTTAGGGGAGCTTATTATTAATAATTATGATTGTACTGCCACTCTTGATTTTCTGACTTTGTTTTTTTTATATATTTTTTTTCTTATTTTTTCCTTTTTTTTTCACAGGTTGAGTGGAATAGCGCGTCTCTTTGGTAATCCGATTTACTGATGAGACCGAACTCTGCCTTTTGTTCTTGAAATGGTCTAAGATATTATCTTGATGTACAACTGCATTTCAGAACAATAAAATATATTATTTTTATTATAAATATCGAGCTCGTCAAAATATCCCTAACTTTCTTTGAAAACACCAGAAGATTCGGCAAAATTTACTGTTGGGAAAGTGTACTCACTCGCGTCAGTGATAAGCACAGGTAACAGAAATAGACCGACGTTAAATAAAAAATAGTTCCAAGTCATCAGAGTTGAATCCGCTTATTATCTCTTTCAGGTCCTTCTCAAAACATTCTTCGACTCAGAACATCTAATTGATTAATAAGTAATTGTAGCGGGGCCTATATGGCTCTTCAGCCTCTCCGTACCTATAAGATCTTTTGTACATTATCTTTCATCTATTCAAGATCCGAGATTCCGAAACTCCTCAAAGAGTGTATCAGTTTCCTGTGAGCTGAGTTCTGAGTTGATAAGTGAATACTGTATCATCATTTTACTCAGTTTCAAACAAATCGTTGACATATACTATACAGAAGTACGCACACAGCAGATAATTTCTACGAGTGAAAATTCTAGAGTGGATTATCAATAGTAATATAACGAGTGCAATGGAAATTATCTATAATTTTGGGATATTGGCATTTTTTGTTGAAAATGTTCAATTAAAAATGCATGAGCGCAAATTTGTAAAAAGTTATAGATATATTTCCATTGCATGAATTGTATTTCATGAAAGAATTTCATGAATAAAAAATTAGAATTTACAAAGAAGGAGTAGTTTCTGAATCTTCCACAAGCAGTAGCACCAGCAGCATAATATCTGGACCAATCATTAATTACAATAACTGTATGTTCAATTGTAACAATTTTAATAACTAGATATAAATACCTATAAATTTGTGGAGCTTATTTAGAGAATAAAATTATAAAAAATAGTTTCTGTTATTATTCTTTCATTTAAATATCAATATGAGACACCCTGTACGTTATTGAGTCATCGACTTGCTTATTTTTTCTCATAAAAATGATAGGTAGGTATAATAAAAGTAAGTTGATACTTTTGGGGCGCCCTGTACTGTGCAATTATTCGATAATCGTGAACTAGTGCATGATTATTACGTGACCACATTCTGATTGGTTCAAATTAACAATTAAAACATATCAGTTTATTGTTGGCAGATAAATGAAATTCTCACTATGAAAAATCGAAATTATTTCTTCTATTCAGATTGGTCCTTTCATCTACATAGAGCGTTAGATTGAATGATAACTCTATCTGAATTTCTTTATAAATAAGTAGTGTTGAAATTTCAACAGAAGCCTCATTTTCCCAAGCGCAATACCACAACATCGTTTTAGAAACACACACCATTATCATTCACAGCAGTGAGCAGGTTGTATTGTCTAGTTTGGATATTTTAGTTTTGATATTAATCGTTAGCCAAAACTTGATTTCACCATGAATAAACAAAAACTGTTTCCACAAAATTGCACAAGTAGCCTCTTTACCACACTTTTTCACTTCATATTTGCGTATTTCGATAACTAAGTTATCATCATCTATAATTAACTACTACTAATTACTGCTCAAGTCGCTATTGGGATCTTGATGGTTCTGTGGGTATCAACGAAAACAGACTTGAATACATAGGCCCATTATCCTCAGTAATTAAATTTTTATTACGGTTTTCGTGGATAACTATACTCTCCAGGCAGTCTAATTTTCTAGTGTCGTTGACCGATTTGATCATTTTCAAATAAGGAATGTTAAGTTTATGACAAGATTCTATCATATGGTCAGCCACACTTAACTCATTCTCCCTTCGGTGGAAATTGAACGTTTTGTCTGACCATGATAGATTTACTCAAAATTTTGACAACTAATTCCATAAATTCCCGACTTATCTAATATGTCAGTTTTGTCCTTCGGGTTCCTAATAACGTTTGCAAGTTATTTCTATTACTATAAACTGCTTGGAGGTTCACATCCCGGAATATAGTGTTGAGACCTCTCGTGAGATTTGGATGGAGAGGTATTCTCACAAATCTTTTGGTTTCCGTCGTTTGTCTTGGAGTAGTGGTGTCATTCACTAAACGTGTGAAACGCTCCTTTCTCAAGAGATTATCAATAATGCCTAGGTATATCTATTAATTATTGCTATTTCCTTGATCTTCTTGATTTCATTTTGAAAACGATCAGCATTCAATGGCAAGTTTACGACTCTGTGTAAAAGAAAATTGAAACTAGACATTTTGTGTTGAATGTGGTGTTTTGAATCACAAAATGGCTAGTTTCAAATTTCTCATACACAGAGCCGTAAACTTCCCATTGAATGCTGATCGTTTTCAAAATGAAATCAAGAAGATCAAGGAAAAAGCAATAATTATTGGATATATACCCGATATTATTGATAATCTCTTGAGAAAGAAGCATTCCACACGTTGAGTGAATGAAACCACGACGGAAAGCAAAAACTTGTGAGAATATAAAAGAGAGTTGGCGGCGTGCAGACAAGAATTTTCAAATTCTAGAAAAAGATATCCTCGGGCAGGGAACGAACCCGTGTCCACATGATTACTAGTCAGCTGCTCTTCCAACTGAGCTACCGAGGACGTACATTCGCATCTGTGGTCCGGATATCACTTTCTAGAATTTAATGCTAGTGTGTTTGTTGTGGAAAGTTATAAGGTGGAAGGGAACTCATTGGCTATCAAATGATCATCAAGATCTTATTTAACTATCACCTTGCGTCGTCGACAATATGCGATTTTCAGCTGGGGTCAGGTGTGGATCTCCGACCATTGAATAATTAAGCCGAAGTTGAAATTTAAGAAGGGAATTTTTTTGTCTCTAATATACCGGGTGGCCCGGAACCAATTCACCCCCCTGTATCTTCCTTGTTATTTTATATGGATGTTTCAAATTCGGTACTTCAATTCGACGTTATAAATGTACAATTTAGCAAGTATCAAACCGAATATGACACTTCCGGTTTGAAAGTATGTATTTTTTTTTGAAAATTACGATTTGGTATTGAATTACCTTTCCAATGATATATCACAATCATACTTCCAATTCACAATCTGCTGATATAATTGAGTTTTTTTTTTAAATTACTTTTTGTATTCCCCTCGTAACGGAACTTTTTCATGGAAGTATGCTATGTAAAATTGAACAATATCATGTGAGTACCAATAATTCATGGCCAAACTTTTGCCACAATAAGTTTTATGCAGACTAATTATTTTCACAATTTTAGTTTTTCTTCATTTCTCAACATCAATACACTCATTTCTTTTAAATGCTAACATAGGAATTTTGTTTAGAGTTGGTTAGAAACTCCAATACATATTGAAATACAAAACATGAAAGAACCTTCATATTTTTGTTTCATATTTATTTTTTATGAAGATAATTTCCATGCTATACCTACATTTGTATTTAACCTTTCATGTTAGTTGGCTATGGAATTGAATTTGTGGAATTGTTCAGTCGTGTTTACGCCAAATTGTTGACATTTTGAATGTTCGCAATTTTCTAAGATAATCATTTGTGAAATGAACAACTACTACCGATTTACCCAATCTGAAAAAGTTGATATGCTGTTGATTTATGGAGAAGCAAGGATAAATTCCTGTTTAGCCTTGCGTCTGTACATCTGTAGAAACCATTTCGCATGATTGGAATCACAGTTCAGGAAAGAACGGAATAATCATGATGGGGAGCATGTTATTGTAAGCGAATATACGGAGATCACTGTTCTAGCAGCGGTTGAAATTGATCCAAATACATCATTAAGGCAGATCGAATATGAGAGAAACAGCAAGAAAAATTTTGAAAACACACCGGTATCGTTCATTCAAATATCAAGATTTATCAATATTTGTATGAAAATGATGCGCAAAGGAGGATTGTGTATTGTAATTGGGTTATACGAAAAGAAACAGAAAAACCAAATTTCCATTATAATATTCTATACAGTGATGAATCACGCTTCACAAACGATGGTCATTTCAATAGAAATAATTTACGTTATTGGGCACAATAAATAGGTTTATTGTTTTATGTGACATTTGAGGTTTTCAACTAACTATAAAAAAACAAACATAATCTAAAAAACAAATTCAACCAACCCGGAGCCAAACCAAACCTCAACTAAAGTTTTTTTCAACTAACTTTAACACAAAAAACCAATAAAAAATTAATAAACCTTAAAAATAAAATATAAAAGTTTTGTCACCGATAGGGATTGAACACGGGATCATCCAGTTACATTGGCCAATATCTCCGAAACTATTATTAATATTGGACTTTAGCGCAATGGTAACTTTCAATTGACGATATCAAAAATGCAGGCAATACCCACATAGATCACTTTTCCATAAGGTTTGAGATACCGTACATTATCACCCATAAGGAACCTTCTGCCTAAATATGGAGATGATTAAAAAAATACTGATCATACCACCCACGATGCTCGATAATTTGGATATGCTAATTTTTTCGTACATTATTACATTAAAATGTCGAAAAATGGCAGGATGCAAAATGAACAAATTGCTGATACTAACCTGCCTTCGACACTTAGTTATCCAAATCTGTTGAAAGTATCGTGCATTAGTAACCTTGAGGGACGCTCTAACGAAATATGGGGGTGGCGAAGTCCCGAATAGAAATATTGTAGATTGATGCAAACTTACCCCCAGCCGTCGTTCATGATTCTCCATAATTAAGAATCTTGCTGAACATGTAAGTGGCGGAATTTCGATCAAAAATATTGTTAGCGCCAAACCATCTCCAACGCTCGAAAAATCGAATCTGACAATGCTATATTCAATTTGTTTCCCATAATGAACAATCTTACAGAATATTGAGGACGATACCCCATAAAAAAAATTGCTGGGAAGTCATACCTGACACTCAAACAATACCATTTTTCATAAGGAGTGCTCTTACAGGATATGAAAAAGTTGCTAAAGTAAGAGAGGTGAAAAAGAACATTTGCTATGTATTGAAAAGTTTAGAAAACCTAATGAGACTGACCTTTTTAACCAACAATGTCAGCGGAGTCCAAACGATAAAGTTACATAGAAACCGGTTAATTTGCCTGCAACTAACTAAAATATAATTATGTTTCAAATTCGTATGAATATATTCATCCAAGGCCATCTACTGGATATTTCAGTTATTTGTTAAAAATACTAGATGCGATAAAATTCTTTCGTATGCGTCAACGAATAAAAAAACTGGTATATATTTTCTACATTTCATTTTATCAAAAATAAAGGAAAAACAATCCCAAAAAGAAAGAGTTGTAGAAAATATGGGGAAAATATTATTATAGATTATATTATAGGAAAATTATTGATTGAATTTCTCAATTCCAAGATATCATTGAACATATCGAACAATGACTTCGAATTGTGCTAGCTAGTTGGCAAACGAACCAATACAAAAAATGAAGGTACCTTTCCCACACTGAGTAATAATCACATAAAGCAAGGAATATATTCGAAAATTAAACTACTCATAGGTACAGGAGTTCTCGGAAGGAAAGATCCTATAAGTGCGAGGGTTGAATGAATCTATGGAGAAGTGTGGTTTTGAAAATATCTGTACCAAAAGATTGATTTCAATCAATAGAAACAAAAAACTATCAGCGCTTTTTTTACGAACAGGACAGCAAATAACGAACTTCTTCATCTATACAATTATAAAATTGTAATTGTCTGTTTGTTCGAGCACCACGCAAAATCTACTGGACCAATTTTGATTGAACTTTGTTTGAATGCGTATGATTAGATAGACTTAAAAACTGGTATGTATTTCATTTTGCTACGATGACGGGAACCGAAGATATAACAATAAAATCACATTCCGCGGGTACCAGCTATACATATAATGTCCTGATTGACGGAAGGTTTTTTTGATATTCCATCCCTAAAGAGGTGAGAAGGGGGGGTACCGTTAGTTTTGGAGCTGGAGTCTTGAAAATTGGTATTTGTTGGGTTTTTTTCTCCGATCAGAGAACACATATGACAGGGTTTTTGAAAATTCAATCCTGAATGGGTTGAAACGAGGGTTGAAAATTTGTGTACTCTTATACAAACCCAAGTTGCGATCACAGAAATTGCTGGAGAGGTGGAATGGGACTAAATGGGGATTGGAAGTTTGAATGAGGGTCATAAAAATTGGTATTTGAGGTCTTTGTTACAAACAAATCTAGAGTTATTGGTATTTGAGGTGATTGTTACGAATAGGGGGACATTTCTTTCAGTGTTTTCAGGAATTGAACCCCTAAAGGGGTGAAATAGGGGGTGCAAATTCTCATGGGGGTTCCGTTAGTTTTTGAGATAGGGTCATGGAAATTTATGTTTTGGCTCTATGTTACAAATGTATAAAAGGGGGGGGAGGTAAAAGAGGGAGTAACGTTAGTTTTGAAGTTAGAGTCACGGGAAATTGGAGCTTTTCTTCTCAATTCAAGAACACAAATGTTAGGGTTTTCGACCTCAAAGGGGGGAAAGGGGGGAAAGGGAGGTTGAAAGTTTCTAAAGGAAGACCGTTAGTTTTCAAGTTGAGGTCATGAAAATGTATGTCGGAGGTCTTTGTTATAAATGAAGAAATACTTGTTCTAGTGTTTTCAAAAATTCAACCCCTGAAGGGGTGAAAGTTCGTATAAGGTTTCCATTAGTTTCTTTATTTGTATCGTGTGCGTTTCTGTACCGTTCTTCCGATTGTGATTAAACTTTGGTGAGTGTTGCGTACGCCCGCAAAATTATTCTGTATCAGTACAACCATTTCACAACACGAGTCGTTTTAAGAAATGGTTATATTTCGAATAGTTTAGTTGCAGTTCGTGTGTTCTCGGTGTGACATAACAAGTAATGTTGATTGTGAAATTCGAATTGTCAATCCCCATCAGATAATGGATATCACACGCATTTTATTTGTTTTGACAAGTTAATTTGTAAAAGTCATCATAAAGCATTATTTTCACTGTCGAATCAATAATGCCACCCAAACAACAAGCAATTGGTCGACCTTCACCTCAAGCACTTAAGAAAAAGGCATTACGAGCTCCAGAAACAGACGAGCAACAGGAAGCAAGACTGAAATTCGATCGAGTAAGCACTGTCCAAGCCCGTTTGTTCAAAACAGTCGAGCAACGGAAAGCAAGATAGAAAACCGTTCGAGTATGCATTGCTCGATCCAAACGAATACTGCGCGCTGATTTAAATCTTGGTGCATTACATTACAATTATAGTTATCTTAGTGTTCATCTTAGTGTAGTTATTGGAAAAATAGATGAATGATATTTTATTATTCAATCTGCACTAATATGAACCATTCCCAATTAACTTACATTGAGGAACAAAAATGTTAGCGTGGTGTCATATTTAGCAAAATTATATTTTGTATATTTCTTGCATAGAATAAACAAAGTGTATAAAGACATAAGACATAAGATAGTTAATACTATCATCTGACTTTATATTTCTCCTCACCTTCTTTTGATTGAAATATCATTAAAAATCCACCACGCTACTGCCGTTGCCTACGATGAATTTCGACGAGTTGACGTCACCGCGTGGATGCATTCATCATAGTACAATCACAAGTAGTAACTCATTCAGAGTTGTGATGAAGTCCTATTCGGTGCAGTGTGGTACGTGGAACATTTTGTTCAAGTGAACTATGATTAATTCATTAAACTCCACAATTACAACACAATAATGAAGTGTTGTAATTGTGGAGTTTAATGAACGAACAATGATTATTCGAGTATCTCAATAGAAAAACCCCAGGTTGATAACAGTTAGTGTCAGAAGTGGGGATATTAGTAGCCAATTTGAAAACAAGTCATGGTTAATACAATAAATACACCCTACGACGAAATGGAGGCCATAATTGAAATGATCAAACAGCAGTTTGTCAAGCAACAGAGAAGACTGTTGGAAGAAAAACGAGTTGGGAAGAAACGACAGCAGGAAGAAAAACAAGTGGCTGAGGATCGACGGCAGAGAGAAAGAACGGCCGCCAATAAAAGAACAAAAGGGCGATGAACGTTTAGAGAAGGAGAGAGAACGTCAAACAAAAGGAGAAAAAACAGAGGCGGAAAGAGAAATAAGAAAGAAATGAACGAAGGCAAGAAAATTTTCGGAAAATCCTGGAAGAACAAAACTAGGAACGAAATCGAAATCGACACAGCCTGGAAACGATGGAAGGAATGGACAATGAGATGAAAAAAGAAGTCAAGGCAGCTCTGACAAGGAGCACAAAAAGAAGTTTGGGCGATGCGAGAAGAACTATAGAAGAAAATTTCTTGAATCCAAGACCACTGTGATAGGGTTGTCAAAACCACCGTTTTTTTTTATGAGCAGTCACCATGGTCCCTATATCATGAACAGTTTGAAGCTGCGGCAACTGCCAATGGATGGAACGATAAAGAAAAGGCAACTGCAATTATAGTGGCTTTGGCAATGTTACAAACCATCCCGGAAAACCAGCTTCGCAAGTATGGTAGCCTGATTGCTGCTCTGCAATTGAGGTATGGCTATCAACATCGAGAACAATTATACTGGACACAGTTGAAAACACGAGTACAGAAATCTAGTGAAAGTGTACAGGAACTTTCGTCATCACCTGCGAGGACACCCCCACAGTGATAATCTATGGTACACAGATAACCTTGCCCGAATTCATTTTTACCAAGTAAAAACCTTAGGTCGTAATTTATTCAATTTTCTTTTTATACTCTACTTAAAAGGACCTTCAACCTTTTTTCAAAGTCCAAGAGAGAGTAAGATCTATAAAGGCACTGGGTAGTTAACTATAGAACTTTGGGGTATTATATGGAAAACTGCGGGTGAAAAGGACAGAGCGATGTTCAGGAATAACAAGTACATTATCATCTCGAGTTTCAATCCTATTTGAATTAGAGAAGTATTCTCTTTTTTAGAGATAAGTATTTAATGCGTGTGAGTCAAGAAGTGCAGCTTTCTGAAGTTTTCAAGTCCAAGCCATCCGGAGTTTTTCATTTTAGTTGAGATATGATCATATTTGCAGATGCATGAGTATCATGCATGAGTTTTGTATAGGCGATGAGCGTCAGACTGCAAGAGAGCAGGACCTTAATTACTATCCCAGTATGAAATTTTTGAGAAAATCAGTGACTGTCACAGTTCTTTTTTTAGTTCTGTAGAAAATATCACAATTAGGATACAGTTGCTTTAAAGTATTACATAAGCTTCGGAACAGATGGCTTACATGTCTCGTGAATCTCAATTCTAAATCGAAGTAAACTCCAAGATTTTTACTTTCCTCCAGTATAGGTAATTTATTATTTTAGATCTCTACTTCGAATGTTTCGAGTGCAATTCCTGTAATATTTTCTGACCCAAAAACCCAAAAAACAATACTACTGATTTATTTGCAATGAGTTTTCATGAATGAGCAGGAGGGTTGTCTAGTATAGACAGTTGATATTGTATTTGGCCTCTTGTAAACAATGGCCGTAAAAGAAGTATATTTGAGTGTCGTCTGCGAAGTGATGTATTGTAAAAGAGTCGACCGATTTATGGAAGTCCGAGATATACACAGTAGAAACTATAGGTCCCACAATAGATCCTTGTAGTACACCCTTATAGACACACGTACAGGTGTACACTGACAGGCCAGATGGTGAGTAACATTCATGCAGGGGAATAACCAGAGCATGTTTTCGCTAATTCGGAAATACTCCTGTGGATGGAATGGTATTTTTAAATGTGTGATATGTTCCAATACGTGACCATCTATCAAATGAAGCATAATGAAAGAAATTTAAATCAGTACCTGTAGCATGACTTTTGATTTCATAAATGTACTTCATCACCATCTCTCCAGAAACAGGAAAGAATGTGAAGGAAAATTCAGTGGTAGGTTATTTTTTATAAGGTTCGGACTGTGGAATGGTTATGAAATAGTTATAGATGAGGTCTTTGTTTTTCAAGTTGACTGGTATTTCAGAGTTGTTTTTGTTTTGTAGCAGATCAAGCGATCGGAGAGCGTTCCAAGTAGACTTCGAATTCTTACGTAAAATAACATAATCTAAATAAGCATTTTTTTCACGACGTTTGCAATGGTAGTAGAATTTCTCAGTTCCTTGTAGGGACACCAGTCAATAGTACAGCGAGGCTTTCAAAATGTATCAAATGCTCAGTTTCGAAACGACTGACTTTCAATAAAAAGTCAGTCATGGAGCTGGGGGTTTTGTGAGGAGAGGATCACATGAAGAGTTCTCGGATAGGTACCAGGAAACCTAAAATGAGAAATCATATCGAAGCGCATGATAACGAAGCCTCCTGGATTATCCACGTCCACAGAATCAGAAGAACTATCGATAGTTTGACTATCAGAGGAAAGGTGACCCAAAGAAACGTCATATGCACCATAGACACTGGTGCGTCAGTTTCCCTGGTCCGCTGCGGTATCCTTGGACCAGACAATGTGCGACCACTTACATCGGATCTTGTCCTACGAACGGTCACTGGAGAGATGGCACCGATACGAGTTGGAGCTGACATCACATTAGCCTTCGGAAGACTACGAATAATGGAAAGAGTGTTTGTGGCAGACACAGAAACGAGTTCATTCTTTGGATGGATCTGATAAGTGACCACGTATTTTCCTTCGATTATGAGAATAATTTATTGGATCAACGAGAAAATTGCGGATAGCCAAAACTATCAGGATATCTGTTTCATCTGAGAAGATCGTTGGGGCTTGACTAGAAGAAGACTCTGGGTGCTGCGTCGGAATAGTACAGCCACGTGAAGAATCCTCCATTACTTGCATGAGCTCCAATTAGGTCAAAACCGGACATTCCTCACAGAATTCCCAACTTATTTCCTGATGGAATAATGGTTCACGATCCGGAAAAGAGACTTCATATAAATATCCGAGCCAGTTGAGTGGGTAGCAGGCTGCAAAACGAGCAGATGTCTGGATAAAAGAGACACATCTGATGACAAAGGTACGGAGAACCATCGAGAAGTTCTTGAATCATTTATCGCCAAAGGAATATGAAGTCGCCATGAAATTCATTGCCGAAGGAAGTGACGTATTTGAGTCCGCAGGGTCACCAACAGGACGAACCAACCTGGTCTAACACAGGATAAACCCCGGTCAAGTCCATCCAATTTGACAATCCGCAAGAATATTATCATTTGTCAAACAACAAGATGTGGGAAAGCTTGTCGATGTTATGACCAAAGATTGCGTTATCGAAGATTATTGAGTCCATAGCACCTCCGGGCGGTTTCCCTGGAGGATGGATCTACAAGATTCTGTGTGGATTATAGAAAACGTAATGACGTCACGAATACATGAAAAAAAAAGTAAAAAAAGCAAAAAGAAGTCTTGGAGGAGATTCTGCTCAAAACTAAATATATACACAAAAATTAAAGATATATGGACAGAGGTTGAAAAAATTAAAAATGTATTTCGTCATAGCAATTGTGAGAGTATACCAACATCAGATTAGATTGAGCCATTCTTTAATAAAATTGCATCACCATGAGTTATAAAAAATCTAACTTTTCAACGAGCAAAGGTATATTTGATATAATGATCTACACGTATATAAAAACAAAGAGCTGAAGTTTTGATAGAAATAATGACAAAGATAACCACTAAGATATTCCATCCCTAAATGCGTGATGAAGTGGGTGTGAAGAAGGGTGAAAGTAGAAGTATCGTTAGTTTTCAAGTTAGAGTCATGGAAATTGGTATTTGGGCTCTTCTTTTCAATTAAAGAGGTTGAAAGGGTGAATTTATGGTTGCTTTTATTCAAATGTGGGGATTGGAAGTTTGTATAGGGGTTCCGTTAGTTCTTAGGTTAGGGTCATGAAAATTAGTATTTGAGGTCTTTGTTACAAATAAATAAATACATGTTTCAGTGTTTTTAGAAATTCAACCCCTAAAGGGGTGAAATAAGGGAGAGAGTTTGTATGAGGGTTCCTTGGTTTTTAAGTTAGGGTAATAAAATATGGTATTCGAGATCTACAAAGAAAGAAATGAAATGTGCAGTGTTCTCCTGAAGGGGTGAAATGGAGGGGGAGCGGGGGGGCAGGCATCCAGAACTCGGTGATTCTTACTGAGGTATTTCCTTAGCATCATTTATAATGAAAGAAATAAATTATAGAATCAATAGTGGAATTCCGATTGTTTTTTCAGTTATCATTGTTGTTTTGAGTTCCATATAACCAAATTTTTCATGTAATATTCGGTTATTACTGAACATTATATTTTCTGGGCCCCTACATCTTGTAATATTTTGGAGGTAGCAGAATATTTTGGTGGTCAGATTATAGCAAATTTATTCTAGTATAGAGGTTATGCTAGTTCAAAAGTTATACTATAGAATTCAACCATAGTTCTTGTCATTAGGAAGTAACAGGGCAAAAACTTGATAGAACTGCAGATTGTCTTTTTTTCTCAAATTCGACTGAATGTTTAAGAGCTATAACTGCAAAATTATTGGAGGTAAAAATCTATCTGAGCCCAAACTATTTGTTTCAAATTCAGACTACTTTGAAAAATGAAAGTATAATAACTAGTTCTGTCAGACTCCTACTCCAGGGGATATTCAGCAAAACGAAAATTTCGCGTTTATTTCAAGATGGCGGTTCCGCCGAAGAAAAATGTTGTCTGCGAAACGTTGAAAATTAGTCACAGTACCGACAAGCACAAAACATATAAAAAAATAATGTCTACCCCAATTATTGCATATATTTGTAAAACATAAATAATATTTGTATATACCTGCAAATCGGTGTATCTCTGCAAGTTAACTAACCGTCCAAAGAAGTATATCGAATCTCCAACAACTTAGAATGCGAGGCTGAAGAAAGTGTACACACTGAGTGTATAATTAAATCATATACATATTATAAATAATTGAGTGTGTTTACCACATTTTTTTTCTAACATTTATGTGATTCAATAATATTTTCCATGTTCGTTGTGAATGCGTTCGAGTACTTCTGATCAGCAAATTCCGGAGTTTCACATCCTGTTTACTTTCAACAATGATTCGAGTTATCATCGAATAATTATTGATCGTGGTGTAATAAAACGTGATAAGTATAATCATAAACAATTTCAATTCTAAAATGTGTAAAAAATGGCCGGGATTCGATCTTTAGACTCAATTGCTCCGGAATTATTATGCCAATCAGTTTGGCAGTGCAGGCGTGATTGGCATGTGTCCGAGCGCTATGTAGGGGAGAGTAGTGTACGTTGGGACACTTTTTTGTAATTTTTTTTTCTTATATGTTTTCCTCGATTATTCAAAGATTTTTCCCATAGTATCTAGTATATAACCATAAAATTCAAAACTCTATTATTATTTTTATGAAGAAGAAAAACACGAAGTCGTCTCCACAATATAATATTAAGATCGATTAGGTCAATACCATCGATTATTGAACATGTTTCGAACCTCTATAGGTTCATCTTCAGCATATATAAAAGTATTCTACAATGAAAGAAGAACAAAGACTTAGTTACATGGGTAATATGATACGATAAGTGCTACTTACATGGAGATGAAAAAATTAAAAAAATTAGTTTTGTAGGTTATTGTTACTAAAAATTTTTATATAATTCCCATGTTTATAAGGTAGACCAATTGGGAAAAAGGGAATACCCCTTTCCAGGGGTGCGTCCCATACTTAAACTTGGGAGGGCCGAAAACTTCCGCCGATACAAAATAATTCGAAGCCATGAGGAAAACAACAAATGCAATGGCGGTGATTGACAGCACATAAAGAGCCAACCATCTGTCAGACTGAATTGTCGAACCTAGCCATGGAACGACGACAAGAGAACTCCATGCACGGAACAAAATTGAACTAGATGTAAATCAAAACCAAAGTGGTAACTATACCATGCGTAGAGCTCAGATGTCACCTATCCATATTTACAAATTTATATATATCCATAAGAGTGAAACAATTATGTATCAAAATAAAGAACAGTATGTATATGACAGACTAGTTATTACAACAAAACAACCCGAAGTGCAACTTGTACTGAAAAGGAAAACACCACAGAGCAAACAGGAATGGCCCTGTCCAAACGAACGAATGCACTATGACGTAGAACAATTGGTTTATCGGAGATCAAGGGAGGAAAAAGTTCTAATGAAATGTAAGAGAATTAAAAAACTTACGACAATCAAACTGTACTTGTTCGTTTAAGGAAATAACACTCGGATTGTTTATGACGGCATTGATCTCAAATATTTCAAGAAAATTGAGTAGAGAACCCTTTTGGCAAACATGTAAAATATCTAAATCAGTCTCTATATCAAAAGTATGGTTGTAATTAAGAATATGGTTAGCAAATGAACTTTTGGTATTATAATCCTCTATGTGTGGGTTTCTAGAACTCTCAATCAGTTTAACATGTTCACCAACTCTTGTTTTTATTTTTCTACCACTCTGACCGACATATTGGGCAGCACAATCGGTCTGTGAACATGAAATTCTGTAGACTCCTGATTTGTGGGAGGGAGGTACTTTATCTTTAGTATTGACTAACATTTTGGAAATAGGATCCGTAGTATAAAAGGAGAAATTGATATCATTACCGAAACGTCTGAAAATATTCAAGATATCAAGAGAAACTTTGCCTAAATAAGGAATAGAACAATATTTGTTAGTTTTTTCGATCGGAACTAAACTTCGATGGAGGGATTTGATTAGATGTTTATCACGAATTCTGTTGATTAAGTAGGGGGGGAAACCATTGTTGTGACCTATTTGTTTAATAATATTCCATTCAATATTGAAACTTTCAGGGGCAAGAGGGATATTAAATAGTCTATGGCAAAGAGAGTTAAACGCTGCGAATTTATGGGAATTGGGGTGGCAAGAGGAAAAGGGGATTACTGTATCTGTATGAGTTGGTTTCCTATAAATCGAAAAATCAAATTTAGAATCGTTGATATTTAACATTAAATCTAAAAAAGGGAGAGAATTATTTTTTGCTATTTCCATAGTAAATTTTATCGCGGGGTGTAAGGAGTTTAAAAATTCGAACAACAGATTTACTTCTTGAAGATTCCCATTGAAGAGAACAATGCAATCATCCACATATCTGTACCAAAAACTTATTTTGTGAAATAAAGGAAAGAGTTTGAGGTTATGTTCTAAATCAGACATAAAAATTTCTGCTAGAAGTGGGGACAAATTACTACCCATAGCTAGGCCAGAATTTTGTGCAAAGAATTCATTGTTAAACTGAAAGAAGTTTTGTTGTAAAACAGTGTTCAAAAGGCTGCATAAATTGAGGACATGAAAAGAAAGAACATCTGCCTTAAATAATAGCTCTCTTACTAACCTGATACAGTCTTCAGGGGGGACACTAGGAAACAAATTAACCACGTCGAAAGACAACAAAATAGAATTTGGTGGCACTACAACATCTTTGATTTTTTGAGTGAGTTCAAATGAATTCAACAAAGAAAGAGGATTATGAAAATGGGTGATCTCTTTAATAAGGGAATTTATTATTATTATTATGAGTGGTCAAAAAAAATTTTTTTCTACACTTTTTTGTCCCAAGTTACAATACCGTCCCTTACCTTTGGACACATAGGTACGTTCCTTCGGACGGAACTATAAAAAAAAAGTTAATTAATGGGTAGAAAATAAAGCACTTCAACTCTCAATTTTCAATTATTTATAGGCAGAAGATACCTATTCTACATTAACGTTGGTGAAATCTACTGCAAAAACAAAACAATTTTTTTGCCCAGCGGTGGATCCAACATGAATTGGGACCGGCAATATTTTGACAACGTCACTGATGGAAATTTCATAGGTTTATGTAGAACTATAAACGAATGTATTTTCCGACAACTTG
The DNA here is from genome assembly GCA_018342105.1 of Gonioctena quinquepunctata. Taxonomy (NCBI): domain Eukaryota; kingdom Metazoa; phylum Arthropoda; class Insecta; order Coleoptera; family Chrysomelidae; genus Gonioctena; species Gonioctena quinquepunctata. Next base: position 132,305 of record JAFIRS010003440.1, read on the forward strand.
GTGTCTTCTTAAGATAACGCACTTCCAAAATATCCCCGGTTAATTGCAAAATTTTCACAACATAAAAATGTTGTGTCTTCTTACCAGCAACGCGAACCAACACGTATTCGCCCTCACTAATATTTTTCATTTCACCACCATTTCCTTCTTCCATGTCCGATTCTCCTTCTTCGGCTCCAAATTCAACATTTTCAAGTGAGTCGCTGTCTGAAGATAGCGCATCATCTTCTTCTAAGCTGATTGATTCGTTTTTTGGAAAAACTTTGGATTCCATTTTTTTGATGACCTAACTTTTTTATCTTTTTTGCCTTTTTTTCTTCCTTTTCTAGGGTGTCAGTCAACACCCTACACCTGCCAGGCTTAGGTCCACCACGGCTGATCTTCCTTGCTGCGGCTTTCGGAAACGGTCTTATTTGCTCTGGACCAAAAAAAATTGTCTGTGAAGAAGATTTAGAGGGCAAACTTGTCGCAGTAGCTAAGCAGTTGAGGTATAGGTAGTGTTGGTTCAGGTCGATCAGTTATAGAGGACTTCAGAAATTAATTATCCTGAAATATATTTTCATTAAGGAAATATTCCACTGATCCGGAATCCCGCCAAAATATTCCGAGGAAAAGCCATTCCAACACATTCACGTACGTCGTAAATAGTCATTGGTTTGGGACTATTCGTTAACAACCAGTTTCCACAAGCTGTATTGTAATAATTTTTCAAAGGTCCGGAAACTCACTATCTAGTGGTTGCAGCTTGTGGCTAGTGTGGGGGGGAAATGTCAAAAAGACTAATCCGGATTTCTTCGCTGAATTCAAAATATTGTGGCATTCATGGTTATCGAGTATCAACAATACTTTTTGGTCCACCATTGGTCTGTGTGGCTGATGAAATATTTGAGAAATTCTAAGAAGATGTCACTGTTACCATTCCGAGAGGTGAACAAAGCCGATGCTACCTGGAGGTGTCCCCTTTAACATGTGTTCCTTGATAAATACTCTTGGAAATACGAAAGCTGGAAGAATTACCTTTTGCATTCAAATTCACATTTATTTGTATTTGCTACAGCAGCCATCTAGAAGATGGATAAACACGTCATGTTTTGCATTTTACATTCATACATACATGTTAGAGAGTAGTTAGTAAAATATAAAAAATAAAAAAATATAAATATTAAATTCAAAATGGAAAATTTCGTTATTAATAATTCAAGCGCGAGTCATTGAGAAATTCTTCTACCGAATAATATGCTTTCTCCAGCATTATTTTCTTGATTGTTTCTTTGTATTTTCTGGGACTCATGTTCTGTATGTTGACCGGTAGCTAGTTGAAAAACTGACATATCCCGAGCTTTCCTCAAATTTTGTCAATCTATGTTGTGTTACGCCCAATGCGTTTGCAGTTCTTGTTGGATTATTGTGTAAGGATGAGTTTCTCCTGAATGAACGTATGTTATCTTTCACATAAATTAATGTTTTATAGATAAATATGCAGGTAATAATTTGTTGTCCAGGAATACTGTCTTGCAGCTATCTTCGGATTTCATACTGAACATAAGTCTCAGGATGCGTTTTTGACAAACAAAAATTCTTTCAGAATTGGTGCAATCTCCCCATAAGATGACGTTGTATGAAAGGTGGCAGTATACTAGTAAATAGTACATGTCCGTAAAAACGTTATTTTCCAATGTTATTTTTTTCAGCTTCAGTATATAAAAAAATCCGGAATTATGTTTTTTTAGAGTGTGTTGAAGATGGCTGTCCCATGATATGTTCTAATCCAAGTGAAGCCCTAAGAATTTGGTTGATTCCGAGTTCTGAATTTCCGCTAGGGAAGAGTTTCTTCGGCACTTTAATTGGAGGTATATAGTTTTTCCAATATTTAGTGTTAGATTATTTGTATTACACCAATTTCTGGAAAAAATTATGACGCTTGCAGTATTTTCCAATTCCTTTAGAGTCCGTGCACAAACCACCACCAAAGAATCGTCTGCAAACATTGTGACTAGTCCATTCGTGACATGGTCGGGCATATCATTGAGGAATAGTAAGAAGAGCAGTGGTCCCAGCAATGTCCCCTGCGGAATTCCGATATTCACGGGGTAGGTTTCAGAACATTCATTTTTTATTTGTACATAGGCCTTCCTTCCAGTAAAGTATGACTTCATTACTTCGAAGATTTTTTCTCTTATTCCATTTATTTCAAGCTTATTCAAAATGAAGTTTATCTGTAGGCTGTCGAATGCACACGAGAGATCAAAGAAAATGCCAGCGACAAATTTGCCTGCATCAATATTATAAAAGACACATCCCATGAATTCAATTGGCGCACTTTCCGTTGATCTCTCCGCACGGAATCCACGTTGTCGAGATGAGATAATCTTCTTTCTTTATCAAAAAAACAGCAATTCTTTCGTAATAGCTACGTTCCGAAATTTTGGAAATAACGTTCAGTATTGTCACCTCTCTATAATTGTCCGGTGAAGTACTATCGATTTTTTTATGTATAGATATGACTCTACCCATTTTTAAATGGGATGGGAATATACCTGTGTCAAATTGATTAGAGTAGATATGCTATGGCGGTTCTTGTCCACCTCATCCGCCACATGGTCCCGCACCATTACTGGGGTCCGCCACTGGGTCGAGATCGTCGCCATGTTCGTGGGCGGTTCGTTGTGGGAGGGGTTTGTGGAAAAATGGTGGTTTAATGAGAGGGATGGGGGTGGTGGGTGTATGTGGGTAGGGAGAAAGGTTGGGGGTGAGTGGTCTGTGATTGGTCGCAATGATGGCAGCCATGTTGCGTATGGGAGTGTGTGATTGAG